>VWZP01006536.1:0-53898 GCA_013396995.1 Dicaeum eximium | reverse complement strand
TGTTTATATACGCTGTTTCTCCTTAAACACACACAAAAAAAACACACACACACACACACACACACACACACACACACACACACACACACACACACTCTCACAATTTTGTACTGTGCGTGTCCCTTGGAGCAGAGGACAGAGGGACCAGCTGTCAGATACCATCACTGAAGCTGCTTCTCAGCTTGCCTATTTTCAGATTGCCTGTTTGGTACACCCAAGTGAGCAGCAGGACAGTGCCTGCGGGTGTAGTGGTCTTCCTTGTGCTCTCTGGCACGTGGATGGAAGGGAAAAAATGGCAAAGTGCATTGAGGTGAAGCAAAGTTAAAGGTAGCTCTCAAGGAGGGTAAAGGGGAAGGTACCAAGGAGAGAAAAGACAGGAAGAAGGACAAAACCAGCTCAGAACCAGCCCAAATGATGGTACAGGCCTGTTAGCTTGTGTAGAGGTGCAGGTGTTATTTGGGAGCTTGGACTGCACATATGGACAGAAACATTCAGACATTTGACAGCTTCCACAAGGCTTGCTGGGGTTGGGGTGCTCCTCTTCCTGCTGTAACTTGCTATCTTTGCTCCCCTGCAGGTGGTTTGAGCAGTTTGTGATGCAGTGGCTGGATGAAAATGAAGATGTTTCCTTAGATTTCCTGCACGGTGCTCTGGAGAGAGATAAAAAAGACGGGGTATGTAGGTCACTCAGAGTGCATGACTTGGTGCTGCATCATGCAGTGAACAGAACCAAATAAAACACTATAAATTCAGCTGTCTTACAAATGGAGGAGGTAGTCCTTTTTGCTTGCTAAACAACTGGGAAACTCATTTATTTTAGTACTTTACAGGTCACAGAGAACTTTTTAATAGCAAGGTGCATATCATTAATTTTTGTCTGTTCTGCTGCTGTTAATCTGTCAGCCAGTGGTTTGGTGCTCTCTCAGCTCTCGCTGTTTGGGAGAAGTAATTGAAATTGAAAATTGAGGCACTTTGCATGTACTTAGTCATACAGTGAGAATGTGACCTTAATCCACTGACAGACCAATCTTACTCTTAATTTGCTGTGTATTGCCAATGGAGAGAAGAGCTTTCCTGTTACTCAGTGACTGTTGGCACTGTAGTCTGTGGTACTCATGCAACATTCTGTTTAATAGCTAAATCTAAAAAAAAAATAAATTAAAATAGCTTTTTACTCTCTCCTTCTTTCCTCATTAACTGGCAGGCAAACCATGCATTGCATTTAGGATCTCAACAACATTGTACATTTCCTTGTGCTTGTCATGATCATAGTTAGTGAAGGACAGTAAATTTATAATCCAACCAAAAAAGGCTAGAGTTTTGAAGAGATTTTGACTAATTCTGNGGCTAGAGTTTTGAAGAGTTTTTGACTAATTCTGAGGAAGATGTAGATTTTGGTAAAGTTACCCTGCCTTCTATGTGACAGATGATGGTAAAGTTACCCTGCCTTCTATGTGACAGATGATGGAAACACCCATGAATGGGTATATTTCAGATCTTTCCATTCGACAATGACTCTTTGTAATTCTGTTTTAGTTCCAGCAAACATCCGAGCACGCTCTGTTCTCTTGCTCTGTGGTGGATGTGTTCACCCAACTCAACCAGAGCTTTGAGATCATTAAGAAGCTGGAGTGCCCAGACCCTGTCATTGTTGCCCACTACAATAGGAGGTTTGCAAAGGTAATACCTTCAGCATCTGGGTGTTTATCTTTTCTTAATGGGGTTTAAGACAGTATGATTTTTTTTCCTGCTTCCTGGAGTTCTTCTGCAGTGGTAGAGGACGAGTAACAGTGCTCACATCCTGTCTTCACAGACTATTGGGAAAGTGCTGATGCAGTATGCGGACATACTCTCCAAGAGCTTTGAGTCCTATTGTTCCAAGGAGAAACTGGTGAGTTATGCTGAGCTTTTCTTTTCCCCCAAAGAGTCATGTAACCATCCTGTGAAACCAGTCTCACATTGCACCTGGCCATGGAGATGATGTAAATATTTTCAGTGTTGTTTTTATCATCATTTAGATGCTTTTGAAGTTTGAATTCTGGCTTCGACCTAAAATAAAAACAAGTTCTGAAGATGATATGCAGGGTTTGGAGGCTGTCAGGTTCCCTTGAAATTAACTTCCACACTGCCTGTGTTGTGTGATTTTAAAAAGTAAAAGTGGGCACAATTGCTCTGTAGATTTGGTACTTAGAGAGGTCAGTTCATCTGGTTATTCTGCAACTGGGAACTGACTATACCATTTCAAGCTGGAGAAGAATTTATTTTTTAATTTTTTTTTTTTAATATATTTGAATGCTGAAATCCATGCATGCCGTGCCTCCTGTGTAACTCCCGGGTCTGGTGGTACTTGGGGAAGGGTATTGAGGCACAAGGTCTCCCAGTAGTGATAGTGTGTTGGCATCCTTAGCACTCACCTGCTTTTGTCCCTTCAGCCCTGCATCCTGATGAACAACATCCAACAACTGCGGGTGCAGCTGGAGAAGATGTTTGAAGCCATGGGTGGTAAAGAGGTAAGAGAGCTCAGAGACTGAGTGTTATTCGTCATTCCTCCTGCACTATTGTTACTGGGTTGTTTGCATCTTATTGGCTCTTGAAGACTGCAGTCATGAGGAGAGCCTTGTGACACCTGGTGCTCAAGTGTGGGGAGACAGCCATAAGTGAAGGATTCCCAAGGAAATCTATCATCAAATGCAGGACCAAATGTTTTGGAGCATGGAATAGCATAGAAAAGGAAAAAGAAGACTGGCTGTTGTGCTCACGTGGGCATGGCTGGTGGAGGGCTCAATACTGTGGGCATTGAATCATTTTATATGGCATATAAATGTGGGACAGTGACTTTAGCATGAAATGTCCAATATCTAATACATTACAGACATGCAAATGAGTTCTCTACTCATCTTTTGAGAGATACTTGGATGTGTCCATTTGTTACAAGACAGTAATTTTTACAGAAATAATATTTTACTCCTCCAGGTAATTTTTTTGGTTCTGATGTAATGTATGTATTTTTTTCTCTCTTTTTTCATTGCTTTTCAAGATTCAGGAAGATGAAGAAAAGCCTGCTGATGCTGATGTTAGGAAAAATTATTTTCAAGTGCATTTTCTTTGGTTGTGTTGTGATAGAATCTGTGCTATGACCTGTATGCCAAGAGAAAAGTCAGCTTTGCTGATGGACAGCTCAGTTTTTGCCTATATTGCTTTTCTAAATCTTGCTTGTGCTCAGTGGCAGAATTCTCTGAAGTGGCAAAAATATCAACAAATATATTTACCCCATGAGGCAAGGAAAACTGCTGTTGTTCTTTCACATATCACTTCAATAATCCTAATTTCTGAGTCCTGCATCAAGAACTAGCATTATATGCTTCCTGCTGTAATAGCAGCAGTAGCTAAATACTCATTTTTGGAAAAAAATAAACTTGTGATGAAATGTTTGTGAAGTGGCCTATAAAAGTTTAATGCCTTTGCATTTAATTTCCCTTAAGGAATCAATTTGCTACTATTTTCCGTAGTGGTAGCCATTAACTAGGGTTTCCCAATATTTAAAATTGAAAATATCCCTTGATACTGTATTAAATAAATGGAGAAAAAATATGTTTCTTGACATTGTTGGCTCCTTTGCCTAGAATAGATCTCTTCTCTGCATTCTGCCCTCTAAAACCTTCCACAGGAGGTGTAAGTAAGGTAAAAAAGGGGTATTGAACCCACTATTTCCCCTGTACTGTGGAATGAAAAGACTGGAAGGGGAGAGAAACTTAGACAGTGAAGAGTAAAACAGGAAGAAATGTGGCAAACACACTAGAAAGTTGGTTTTTGGAAGTGATTTTTAAAAAAAATTTCTTTTCAAATGGTGCTTATTGCACTTCATAGGGCTGCCACTGATCACCAGAAATAAATTGTGTTGTGTTAGGTGCCTGCATTATCTGCTGTCCCCAGGGGTTTCCCGCTTGGTGACTTGTAGTACATTGCTTCTTGACTCAAAAACTGCCAGGTTCTCTGTTTTGCTACAGTAAACAACATCTTGTCCTAGGTTGAATAGTCTTTTGGCTGCAGATTGAACCTGACAATTGGGTAACAATTGGTGAGACAACAGGTTTGACAGTAGAACTTACTGGAAATGCATCTGTGGGTTCTATCCTCCTTCAAGAAGGACAGTTCTTACTTTCTGTGGCAGATTTGTTCTATGGTCATCTATCCATGACACAGTAGCTTGCACAAAAGTAGGCATTATCCTGACTACTCTATCCAAAAAAGAGCTTCCTTGGGAGAGTAAAAAACTAGCATAGTGGTATTGCCCTTGAATTGTTCAACTTGTTGTGTTCTCAAAGGTGTTCTTGGGCGCCAGGTACCAAATATTCCATTGTTCCTGTGGCAGGTGTGTTACTTGTGCCCTGGGTGCAGGCAGACCTTGGGACTGGTTCCAGTTACCATGTGCTTGTGGCTTCATCTGCTTCTGATTCCCAGATCCATCTTGATCTGCAGCTGTAGCTGTAGCACTGCACAACTCTGGAAAGCTCTGAAATACTGCTGCTACTGTGGTGTTCTTTGCCAGTGGGTCCAGAACACACCCCTAGGGAAATTCAGGTCACTTATTCCATTTTGCAGTGAGGGAAATGAAGGGACAGGGCTCACCTGTGGTCACCCTGCAGCGTAATATGCAGTAGCATAATGTGGAACAGAAGTGCTTGCCCGATACTATTTATTGAGATTGGGCTCCTGGATATAGTGCCTTTCTTCACTCTCCCTTCCACCCACTGCCCCCAGTGAGTTATGGTACCTTTTCCCCTCACTTCTCTTATTCTTTTCGGAACTCCAGTACTCAAAATAGGGCAAAAATTGCCCAGCATCTCTGGGTTTAATATGTCAACATCATATGGTCTGTGAACATTACTAGTCAGAAACAGTAAGGACAGCAGGAGAGCTTTAGAGAGCTCTATTTGGAGGGATTCCCTTGGGTCAAGACAAATATATACATATACACATATATATTACACACACACACAGAGAAATACGTAAACACACATGCATGCACAGATAAAAGTACCTTAAATGAATTTTAGGAATTCAAATTAATGCTTTTATTTCGCTTCTGAGCTATGTTGATCCCATAGGATCAAAACAGCTTTCATCATGACTCAGAAGCATTCTCAGACATCCCAAAAGCATGTTTTGGAAAGGCAGTTGTCTTGGTTTGAAAAGACAGGTGTTTTCTAAGGAAGGCAGGAGCCTTTCCTGAAATGGAAAAGGTAAACCCCCTCCCTCTGAATTACTACAATTTTGAAACAAAAATGTTTTTAGGTAAAGATATGGGGATAGGAATAGCAGTTTTTTACTAGGAAAACTGAAAATACAAATGTAATTAGTACAAACAAAACTACTGATAAAGTTAGAATATGACCTGACCCTGTGGGTCAGGGTGTTGGTAACAGTTTAGCTGAATGGTGGCTGCAGTTTTCCTGCAGTGACAGATGGGATTTTGTAGAAGTAGTGATTTTGTAGAAGGGTGTAGTTTTTCTCTGAAGGTCTGGTGGTGGTGTAGATGGGTTTGGTCTTCTTCTGGGAATTTAGTGGAGAGCTGGCTCTCCTGGTGTCTAAAAATTTTTGATTATATGTAGGTAGGAATGTTTGGCTCCTCCCCTTGGGCAGAGAATTTTACAATGGAATAGTGTAATTTCATCAGTTGTGCTTAGTGAGGCTCAGTGGTCCATGAGCAGAAGATATCTCCCCAGAGGGAGAGATCTCTTCTTGGTGGAAGAGATAAGAAAATTGTCTAATTAACAGAAGATAACCGTCCCACCTTTAACAGATGGCAAATAGAATACATCTTTATCTTACAATCTAGGACAGCAGTGTTTATGAAGTGGCAGATAGCATTAAAAGCATAATGAATAGTGTGAAAATGGTGGGGGGTGAGTCCTGGATGTCTTTTGAAACCTTTGATTCCTCTGAACCATCTCCAATACACCAGCAGAGCAGAGATTATAATTTAGGTCTCTGCTGGGATGGGCTACACGCATTCAGTAGTAGTGTTTGCCTGAACTTGGCCCCATTTATTTAATTATTCATACTTTACTTAATAAAACCTAATGTGACTTGCATTTTCTACCCACCACTGTGGTTTTCCAGTAGACTTCAGCCTGCAGTCCATAATTTTGCTCAGCTTTTCATGAGTAATGACCTTGTGGCAGTGAGATTAAAATGTGCTATACTGCATTGCACACTGCTGGAGTCTAGGTGTAGTGTGAAAGACTAGCTTAAAACATTTCTACACCTTTTTGCCCCAAGGGGAGCATGTAAGGTGAGTATCAGAGACAAGCACTGCCTGGGGAACCCAAGGAATTAGCTGCTGAGCAGCAGCATATTGTCATCATACAATTTTCATGCCTTTGGTTTCAAGCTAATCTTCACAATTAAAGCTTCAGGAAACTCTCCTCTTAATGCTTTCCCAGGGTTAGCCCACATTTTAAATCCTAAGTTAGCCACCTGAATAACAAATTGCAGGACAGCTTAGAAACAGCCAAGACTTAAATAGGAATATGCTCAAAGGATTTGTGATATCTAGCATTTGCTCCTCTTTAGAATCCCATGTGCCATAGCTAAGGCTGCCCTAGTATTTGAAACATTGGCAGCTATTGTTTGGATTCAGTGCTACATGTTTCTTACTCTTTAATCATATAGGAAAGTGGGGAGATGCCTGAAAATTCAGTGCATATCCTTAAAGGGGGGTTGGATCTGCTGAGCTCCCAGGGGCTGGTGGAGGGAGGCAGACCAAAAATCAGCAGCTTCAAAAACTGGAGTCAGATGAACTCCATAACTTGCTAAAGCTAAAATATATTAGCAGGGCATAATTCTTCAGCTGCTGATATGCCAGATCAGACCTGACGATTTCACAGAGTCTCTGTCTTTTATAGATGGGAATTGATTAACATCTTTAGCTTTCTGGAAGGCAAGAGTCATGTCTCTCCACCTACACCACCTACAGAGAAGCCTTCTAGTTCTGGCCACTCACACTTCACCAGTGTGTGTGGAAACCAAAGAAGAACTAATGACATCTCCTGGAAAACTTGGAAGCCCATCACCGCAAATTCTTAGGCTCCGGGGTTCTGTTTCATGCATGAGGAAAGGAGGAGAAGATCATCCCAAATTCAAGCTGATAGCACTTTGGTATAAATGCCCCCATTCAGATTAGCAGAGGGCTTGAGGTTCCAGCCCTAAATGGGTTCAGATGAGACTTGGAGGCCCAGATTCTCTCAAAAGCCAAGTCCCAAATATTTTCAGAAAAGTAACAGAGACTTGATTTCTCCCCTGAAATTTAAATGTGGGATTAGCTTTTCCCTCTTTGCACCTCAGTTTTCAGCATCACACATTTAGCCTCAGACACAGAACTGTGGCTGTGCCAGCCATTATTTCCACTGGAATTGAAACATTTGCTCAGAGATCAGAAGCCACCTCACTGTGGCTGCTATGCCATGTTTTGCACGGAGAACTTTTCATTCTTCCTCTGAACTATCTCTCATATACCCACAGAATGGAGATCATAAGCCTGCTGAGAGAAATGGTGTGGATGAGACATGCGGCAGTGACCCAGCTGCCTAATCCTGTTTTCTGCTATACCAGCCAGATTTATCATGCAGTCCAAGTAGCATTTCCTGCTATCAGTGATAGCTGATACGCTTAAAATGCATTGACTGAGCAGCAACAGCAACACTGTTGTGGGTTCATTTGAGCACTCTTATCAGTGCTTCACCACATTGGCCAAGTTTGCAGTTAATACCACATGCTGCAGTACTCTGTAACTGACATATGATTAATGTGTGGGAAACAGCAGTACACACCTACCAGCACCTTCCTAATGAACTTATATCACACTCAGAAAATTCCCCAGACTTTGTTTTTGAGCCGAAGCAGGCCAATGCCTAAGCATTAACCATCAGTAATGTGTTATGTGGAGTCCTTGTTCCATAGTAGCAGCTGCTCAGAAAACAACAGCTTTTACAGCATGACAGGGGACTTTGTGGATGCTGAACCAGAATGCTTACTACCAGGGTTTGGCTTCCTGAGGATGAGGCTGGGCACCTCAAAGTTAGATCTGGGCAGCTGTCTTGCCAGTTGTACCCAGAGAGCTGTGTATGAGCTGATGTTCTGGAGGAGTGAGAGTTTTTTACCACAGATAACGGAGCTCGTGCCCTTGGCAAAGCATTGTGTCAGCTGTCTCTTCTTGCAGTACTGGGACAACAATGCATCTGCTATGAGGAAGATCAGTTTGCAGTAAAATACTACAGTGAGAGAAAGCTTAGAGGTAACCAGGGACCTCTCCAGGCTACTTCACAGTAAAATAAATCATTGATTGAGTAGTTCATGAACCAGGGCAACAAGTTGTTGATCCTGACCTCAAACATCCTCTAGGCTGTGCATCTGATAGCTTATACAGCAGTAGAAGTAACTAGTGAAGAATAATTATCTTGCGCCAAATTCTTCTGGGTTGGTTTTTTTTTTCTTTTTTCCTGACTGGGAAGGCAGTTAGTTGAAATGTTTTGATGAATCATGGACTGGTCCTACCTCAGATCTGTCAGAAATGGCTGAAATCAGAGAGCAATTCAATGCCATTAATAGTAGAGAGCAAATCAGGCAGCTTGTGACTCATTGTGCCTTTAGGCAGTGGGAGGGAAGGATTAATGTAGGGGCAAGAGAAACCACCAGCAGCACCAAATGCTGTTTTTATTTTGTTACCTACAAGCTTGGCTAGAATGAATGCTGATTGGCATGACATTAGGTTCCTTCTGCCGTCACAGAGCAAGAGTGTTACAAAGATGATAGGAAAAGAAATTTATTTTAATAGGGGAAAAATAATCAGAGGCAGCAATGCCTAAAGTTACATGGCCTAAGTAATCATCATTTGCTTGATTGTTGGATCTTACTTTAATTACTTCTAAAATTCTGATCCAGAAGTTTCATTAGCACAGGTTCAAATGCATAATAGAGTCAATTTTCCATGCCAGCTTACAACAGGAGAATGAGCAGATTCCAAATCCCCCAAGGCTTGGCTTTCTCTGACAGATGCTGAAGCAATATGAAGAGGGCTTCAGCAGTGATTTTAGAGGTGGGAACTCCTGTCATGTTCAAATCCTGTATAGATGGATATACCATAAAAGTCTAAACTAATTTTAACTATGGTACTGGTACCTGGCTCATTACATTCCTAAAGAAATGCTCTGCCTTAGAGGAAGCTTTTTGTTTTACAAACATCTTGCCTGCCTGCATACACAGGGAAATCTGTTTTACAAGTTACTTTTTATGAGCAAATGATCCCAAAGCATTCATCCTGTGTTGCCGTGTGTACCCACAGGTATGTTGCTCAGAAGTGGCTCATTTGAGGCTGGAGGGGGGACAGTAGCTGGAATACAAGACACTGTAAATCATGCTCAATTTAAAAACAGGTGGCTTTGCACTGATAAGAATGAAAGAAGCACTTCCTTACAGAACCTACCAAGGTGTCAAGAGCTTTCATGTAGTGCTTGGGGAACTTGTTTCTTGTTCTCCTGTGAACACTTATATACAAAAAGCTGTCTGGTGCCATGTGAGAGTAGAGCTATATTTGCTCAATATCAGTAGCTGGGATTTTACTTTCCAAAAATGATCAACAAAAGCACAACAAAAGTGGCCAGATTTTCAAAACAGCTGGGGTCCAACCTTCTGAGAGCAGTGACTGGGTCAGTCTTCAGTTGAAGTACTTGATGGCAGGGTGGAAGGGGAAATAGCTTCTTTAAAGATCGTGCATGGAGAAATGCACGAGTAGTAACAACCAGTCTGAAAAGCCCTGTGTCCTTCTAGACTCAGAGGGGTGACATGACCTGTGAGCCCAGGGTAAAGCACAGTACTTGATGGATTCTCAGCCTAGATACACTCTTGGCCACAGGGAGTTCAAATTCCTTTTCTTCTTCAACTTCACAAACATTAGGAAGGATATTGAAGGGTTATAGGAGCCTGGGGAAATTACATGCTGCTTTTTAGGCAAATATCTGCTGATGATTTCACAGCTTCTGTAGCAGCAGCAGCAGGCAGTGGAGAAGAGCGTCCTATCTGGTAGAGTCCAGTGGGGATAGTTCACCTGCTTATTAAGTGTAGCCTCAACAGTGAAGAGAAGCACTGCAAAGGACAGTGGACTGCCCTCTGGGTTCAAAGTTAAACGTTCTTTTTTTCATCCACAGTTGGATGCAGAAGCAAGTGACCATCTCAAAGAGCTCCAGGTGAAGCTGAACAACGTTTTGGATGAGCTCAGTGCAGTGTTTGGTAACAGGTCAGTACTACAAGGTCCTTGTGCTTGAAGCATTCCTTTCTTTTGTCTAATCTCATTTAGTCAGGTTACGAAAGAAAAGAAACTCCTGTGAACTGCATTATATTTTTCTTTTTGTCCTAAATTCATGGCTTTTCGTATACAGAGACCATCTACAGAAGTGAGAAACATTTTTGAAGTCTTTCTCTTCTGTACTTCTCTGCTTGGAAATGTAACACAGAGATCTCTCAACTGTGAAATGTATTTGAATTACACTGAGTTACTTATTTTTTTCAGTAAGTAGTGCTTGTCAGTAACAGAATTTCCTACTCCTTTACTGCTCAAAAAGCACTTTCCAGCTTAGTGTTTATGAAGCAACATTCTTGTTTAAACATTCTGCTCTAAATGTATGAAACAGCTGACTGATTTCTGATTGTTAAATGAATACTGGAATAAGAAGGAAGCAGGTTTAGAATTTGAGGTTGACCTGTTCTAAAGCTTCTGCAAATGTTATCTAGTGTTTCAGGGAGCTCTTTAAAGTATTACCAGAGTAATTGATGGTAATTAGGATTTATTGCAAATCATGTTATTATTTACCTGAAGATAAAAATACGCTCAACTTTATAAGACTTCTGTAGTGAACTATAGAGCATGTCAATTAAGTGAAATCTAAAAATACAGAACTCCTGACTGGTCTTTGAAAACAGCCACTT
Source organism: Dicaeum eximium (assembly GCA_013396995.1). Lineage (NCBI taxonomy): Eukaryota > Metazoa > Chordata > Aves > Passeriformes > Dicaeidae > Dicaeum > Dicaeum eximium. The sequence continues at coordinate 42,915 of VWZP01006536.1, read as the reverse complement.
CCCATTACAAACCCCATTCATTTCATGTTGTGCTGCATAACAGGACTAATGCAGGCATGAGCTGTAGTGTAGCTTGAACATGGACAAGGCAGAGCAAATTGTACCAGCTTGGCCTCCCAGGGTCGACAGGTTTGCAATTCTTATGGCTAAAAATCATGGGATTTCCCAAAGACTGTTTGAATTTCAGCACACAACAGCAGTTTGAATTTTAGCACAAAGCTAAGCAGGGAGGTAAGGGAGCAGTTCCCATAGCCAGTATTGGATGCTACAGCAAGAAATGGAAATAACTCAAACTGTAACTGAGTGGAATCAGTAAAGTTCATAATTAGGCAGAGAGTGATCGAGAGATTAGGGAGGTGAGTTTTTTAAAATCTGAATATTGTCTCCATGGTGCCATTGCTACAAAACAATTAGGGAACAATCTTGACGTATGATAATGTGATTTAAAGAGATTATCCAGTATCAGCATACATATTGGGGAGTGTTTTAGAGAGATGAGCCAGCCAGAGATCCAGCCAGATGTCCCAGGTGCTTCATTTATCCCTTAACAGTCTTAGGGAGTGAAAAGCAGAACTGCAGTTTACTATGTAAGGATGATTTCCTAAAGGATATAAACTTAGGAGATAAGGCAGATATCCACAATATTCTGTGTAGAGTCTGTAAACAGTTGCTCTTTCACCTCTGTGTATACCTGACACTACACATCTTAACTCTTCTTCATCTGTGTGAGATTAACTGTATTTGATGAGAAGGCAGCACATGTCCAAAGAGCCTCACTACCCTTGTGCTGAGAGAAGATTTTGTCTGGACACAGAAGCTTCTGCTTTGGGAGAAGATAAGTCATGGAAGGGTTTATCCTTCATGCAAGGCTAGCTGCTGTTTTGTTCTTGGAGGCTCTAGGAGTGAAGGAAGGAATTCCTGGAGGAATTAGGGAGCAGCAGGCCCTGTCTGACAGTATAGGTGAGGTTGTTTTTCAGCTTGCTGCTGCCAAGGGCTCCTTGTTCAGCTGTACATCCACACAAGCTTCACTTTCAGGTGAACCTGTTGCCACAGTAACTGATGTATTGTTTTTCATATAATTGGCAACCATTTTGTCTCATATTACTTTGTATCCATGAAGGCATTGTTATTTTCCATCCTTGACCTGGGGGGGTTTAAAGCATCTTGAAGCAAGGTCCTGCAATTGATGAAGCAATGGGAGAACTGTGGGGTGGGATTGGCCTGTGACAGAACAGGAACTGTTAATGGCACAGGAAAGTTTTTATGCTCTTTTATTTGATGTGGCTTAGGTCTCTGGTTAAGGTGACATTGCAGCCACAGCTGAGTGCTGAAGGACTCTTTCTGCTAGAAATAGGGCAGGTGGGAGACGGCTCTGGAATTTTTCCAGTGAGAGGCAGCCTAGAATTGAGCAAGAACCATGAGGCTAGAGGTGGCAGAGCAGGAAAGGTGACCAGGTGGAGAAGGAAGGTGAGAGCCATGGGGCACTCACACCCAACCCACAGGTGTCCCGGTGGCTTGCACATAGAAATTCAGGTCATTTATGCAGATTCAGATGTAAAGCTGGCTTCCACACTTCTGTACCTCCTCTTAAATCTTTACCCTAGCTCCTAACACTGGCTTCTCTTCCTGGTTTCAAACCTCTGTGCCATTAATGGATAGTTAAATGTCACTTGCAGTGCCTGTTGTTAGTAACTGTTCTTTTAAATGTCAAAGCATTTTCCTTTATTTGCTGAATTGATTAGTTGTCACCTCTGCTGATCTATTTATAATTTTTAATCACTGCATTATTTAATTTTGAATCTCCTCTTAGCAGGAAGAGGTGGAAAAGTAATTGTGCTTTAATGCCTTGTATGTCACTTTGTTACAGGGAGACTGCACTTAGCACAGCTGAGCCCCACATCCCCATTTGACACTTGGCATGGACTGTATGGCAGTGGACTGGTTTAAACTGGTGCCTGCCTTTAGGCTCTGTTATTTTAAAGACTAAAGCTACAGTGGGTCATAATTACATTTCTTCTGATGGACTTCTGGGTGCTCAGAGTAGGGCATGCATTGTGTCATTGCTTCCTGTGATATCCCAGTCTCTGTGGTGGAGAAAGCAAAGGGTACAGCAGGGTGCTTTGAGCTGAGGATAACAGCATTTCTTGAAGTCAGAAAGGATCATTTCTTGCTGCAAGATGAATGAACAAAGTCCTTTCAAATATGCTCATGTCTCCTGTTCAGAGGTGGTCAGCTGTGTGTGGGTGGTGGGCATAAGGAACTGGAGAGCATGCCCCTTGGTAACAAGTACAACAAGGAAAAGAGCAGCAAGTCTTGTGACAGAAAAGTGTGAAACTGAGTGAACTTGAAATTTTTTTACCTTATATTTCTGCCACTAATAGTATTGTTTTTGCCTCTCTCCTATCTGTGCAGCTTTCAGACTCGGATTGATGAGTGTGTCAAGCAAATGTCTGATATCCTCTGTCAAGTGAAAGGGACAGCAAATTCTGCTGCCAATGCCAGAAACACAGTTGCACAAGATGCAGATAATGTCCTGAGGCCGCTGATGGACTTCCTGGATGGAAAGTAAGGGAGTGTTCAAATATATGCTACACATACAGTTCATTGGATTGGAATAAGAATGAGGCAGAGGGGAAAATAGCTCCATGTTCTTGGATTGTTACTGAGATTCCCAGTCTCCAAATTTTCAAGAAGAATTAATACCTTTTCTTCCCATAAATGCTTCTCACAAGCCATGGATGGGCTCTTCAGCCTTCATTCAGTGCCAAAGCACACTCTCAGTTCTTCTTTTGACCTCTGGTAATTATAGCAATCAGCAAAACACACTGCTGATCAAGTACTGAAAAAGACTGAAATTCTAAATTTTCTACCTGTGGGTTTTTTCCTATAGAGATTTTACTGTAGCAAATTAGCAAGCATATTGCAAACAGTGCTCATGTATTTGATACATATTCTACTCAGTATCACAGTCCCCTCAAACCTGTATTCTAGTTGTACCTGCTGCTGTTCTGACTAGCAAATAAGCTTCTGAACCATGGGATGTGCATATGGTTGATCCATTGCTTTAATTAACTGTTGCATTAATACCATGCAGCATGATTAAACTGGACAAGGACAGTTAAATGTTCAAGGCAAGTCTTGAACTGCAAAGAGAAACAGTTTTTAATCTTTGTACAAGTTAAACTTCATGCTGATGCACATCAGTTCTTCATTTAGTAAAGGATGACCAGCAATTTTCATAATAAATGCTGCAAGAGATGTGAAGCTTTACAAGTCTAAAATGTAGGGGGTTTGGTTGCTCGTAGGGCTGATTATCTCATCTTTCTTTTGGGTCACTGTGTACTAAGTGACTCTCTGCAGCAGTCATTACATCTAGGAGCCTTCTCATTTGATCATTTTTCCGTGCATGCCTTCATGAATCCTGAAAAGCCATATTCCTTTGTACCATTGGGAACGTGTTATGCTACCGTTCAGCTGTGCAGCAACTAACTTTGATTATGATAATCCATGCTTGGGTTGTTTTCTTCCCTCCTTTACAGAAGGAGAGTATTTTTTAAATGCCTCCTGCATCCCACCCACATCAGTTGTGTCCCTGTTTGGTTTTGTTCATTTAATGTCTAACCAACTGTGGGAAGAAGGGAAGTTGGGAGAAGATGTTACACAATGGAGAAGAGTCAGCTTTCTTAGTGCTACTGGCCACAGAATTCCTGTTCAGAGTGTGATCAGTAAATGCTGAAGTTCAACAAATGTTTCAAAGAACATTCTAGCACTTCTTGGCCTTTTTTATTGCACAGGCTATTTTTATAGCCTGTGCAATAATAAAGGAAGAAAACCTAGGGAAATAAAGCTCCTTGTGTTGCAGCAGATAAACACATTGCAGGTGATTGGTGAATGCAATCATGACAAAATACAGAGTTGTCCAAGAAATATTTTGGGGGGGTTTTAGAGGTGAAAGATTTAGGTACTTGAGCAGCTTTCAGAAGCTGTGCAGGAATTTCTGTACAACACTCTGGGAAGTGTTAATTTAGGTATTCATCAAAAATCATTATAGTAACCCTTTGAAGCTTAAAACCTATTGTTCTATATTTATATTTTTTTCTATATACTCTGTAAACCAAATACCTCTCCTTCAAGGGATCCTGTTCAATATTACCTGCTCTTACTTGGATTATATGTATTATTCCAAACTGCCTATCATCAAGTGACACCTTCTGTAATCTCCAGGTCAATAAACAGAAACTATTGAGATCAGAAATGTCAATCAGCCATTTTGTGGTTTTAGTGTTTTTTGTGGTTTTAATGTTTTTAGTGTTCTTAATGCTAAAGGGTGAGCACAGGCTATGCTTTAGAAAAGGGAAGATTTTTACCCTTAAAGCAATTGTTACAACAAACTGCTTTGGATAGGGCGCTGAAGCTTCCATGTGCAGCTCCTTTTTCATTGCATACTGTGCTCTTTGAACTTACTCAGTTCTTGGTCTCTCCATGCAGCCTGACACTGTTTGCGACTGTGTGTGAAAAGACAGTGTTGAAACGGGTGCTGAAGGAGCTCTGGAGGGTGGTAATGAACACCATGGAGAAGCTGATTGTGCTGCCTCCTCTTACAGACCATACGGTAAAGCATTTTATCCTTCCTGACTCATACCAGAAAGTGTTGCCATTGCCTGTGTAACTCATCCCCCTGACCTAGTGAGTCATCCATCCAGGTAAATTTGTCTGCATGTAGCCTGCCTGAGGATGGAAAAACATGTCTGTAAGTTGGTAAAGAAGGAGAGCATCTCTATTTATGGTAGGGTTGCAAGATACAGAGCACACTCTAGAAAAAAAACAAAAATCCAAAAGGAGTTTATGTCCAGTATATCAGTTTGCACTGATTAGTGTTTTGCAATCCTCTAAGGAGAGGCTGTCTGTGTATGTGGGAATTACAGAACAGTTAGGCTTCATGGCCTTAGGTCTTGACCTGTAGCAACTTTTGCCCTATCATCTATTAGCCAGAGCGTCTCTCTGTATAGATGTGATTGATTTGAGCTTGATTTTTAATCAACCATCCCCCTGCAGAAGGCTTTAACACCAGCATTGGCTGGCAGGATTTCTCTGTGATGCTGGGGAGTTGGAAGTGAGTCTACATGGTTTTTCTTCAAAGGCAGTCTTTTGTATAATTGTTCAGCTGTGTGGACATGCTGGATGAATGTCTGTCATGAATGTAGTGATGCTTTTAACAATGGAAGATTAACTCTTCCCCAGTTCTGAGAAACCAGAGAAACTGATTAAATGTCAGTCATGCATGCCCAGCTGCTGTGGGAGATGACATTCAGTTGGAGGCAGTGTGAAGTTTGGGCTGTAACCTCATTATTTACAGATGATCCAGAACTTCTTTTCATCATGCTGTTAGAGTGAACTTGCAGTCTGTAGCTCAGTTATGCAGCCTTACTTTTTTTCCAATGGTGGGTAGAACAATAGTGGTTTTCACTATTCAGCAGTTCCCTCACAAGCTTGGACAGGGATTCTTGGGTTGCAGTGTCCAGGGAAGTAATGCAAACCTGCCTCTTGCTATAGGTTTTTCTTGGTCTGAGGGAGAAGGCCCTTGTCTCTGGCCTTGATGATTTCAAATAAAACTGTTGGGATGAAGTGTGCTGTCATACCTACAACCATGAAATTAGTGTGAGGTGTAATTTGCTAAAGACTGCTTTCTCTGAGCTCAGATTTGGAGTAGTAATTTCTGCTTGCTTTTATGATTTGTAAAGAAGAAAGAGAAAATAAATTTAGGAAGATGAAATTTCTTTGTCTTGGTTGAATTGCTTTTAAAAAGGAGTCTTTGGGGGCAGGTGTTAAAATCATCATGTAAGAGCAGCATTAACATGACCCTTTTGGAATGGAATCAGTGAGATCAAGGGCCTCAGAGAGAACTAGGGAGGAGCTGTTTGAGCTTTATACTTGCTAGTTTTGGATTTCAAAGGCAGAATAGGAGAGTGATTCAGTACTTGTATCATGAAGGAGGCAATAACTGTTATCAGCCAATTCTTCCAACCTGCAGGATGTTGCTGTAAGCCACTTAAAGTTTTTTTTCATAGTTTCTTGTTGCCATCATTTCAGTTTCAAATGGAGAAGCAAATTGAAGCATATACTCTCTTGTTTCAGATAATGCAAAATGCTCATAGATGGATTTTTTGGTGTCTATTTAGTTGTATGGTAGCAAAGAGGCTGAACTAGTATAAACTGGAAATGAGTTGCTCTTCCAGAAGGACAGTTATGAACAATGCAATGATTAAAATGGCCTTGTCTGCAGTCCTTGAGCAGGGAACTGGTGGTGAGGCTAGATGAGCTGCAAGGACAAAGAGCTGCTTCCACTATTCTCTGGGGCATAGCAATTTATTCTGTCACCACCAGATTTTCATCATTGCCAGCAGTGAGGGCTAGCAGGGCAAGGCAAGGCAAAATTTGGGGCTGCCAGCATGGGCAGAAGCAGTACTTTCTCTTTGCTATTCTGCTTCTGTGCCAAGCCGTTCTTATCTAATTTGGCTTGCCTTCCCCCCCCTTCTTTTTTTGTCCTTTGAAAGCACATCAGATACAAATAGCCTCGGGCACTGTAACACACTTTCTTCCCAGCCCTCAGCAACGGAAAGCCCTAGTGGTGCCTTTCTGTTTGAAAGACCACTGACTGGGATTTCTGTCCTAAAACTCAAATGCAGCCCTTAAGAAGTAGGAGATATTAATGATAGAAAAGAATCTCTTTCATGGAATGTTTTCACTTTTTCCTGCAAAACTGCTGGAGGTGCAGAAGTCTTTTTTATGGAGGTCATAGAAAGCATACTAGGGGAGAAGGTTCCTCTCACTCTGCAGTTTGCCTTGCCTGTCAGTTGCGTGACCCTGCCACTGCACAGTGCTTAAATACCTCTCTCCAGACTTAATAATTCCACTTAAATTAGATTCTGGAAGATTCTGCTGTGTGGGGCTCAGGTGAGAAAGTGTTAGCACTGTGAGGGATCCAGTGGAGACAGGGCAGTTTTACAACCTCCCACTCTAACAACCTGGTCTGTGGCTTTGAGATGGATGACTTCAGCTTCTCTGAGCACTCTCTGCCTGTGGCTTGTGAGATTAGCAGCAATATGATCCCAGTAACTCACCAAGTAATTCACACCTCGCTAATTTTAAGATCCAATATGTAATTAAACACCTTCTTCTTGGTTGAGTGGATATACATTCTGGGAATCTATATTTTGAGGGTTCAGTGCACAACGCTCAGTGATATTAATGGAATAGTTATACATTTCTTTCTCAACTGCTTATGGTGAAACTGTACCATGCCATCAGTGATTAGTCAGGTGAGAGAGGAAGTGCTTAGTTTACACCCGGGTGATTCCTCTGGAGCCTATCATTTATTTATTTCACACAGTACCCTGCAGCCATTCACGTGAGGCCCCGTTAGTGCTTGCTCCTGCTATGCTTTTTTCTACTTGTCAGACTTCTCTTTACTAGATGAGAACATGTTCCAGGATAAGAACTAAATTTTCTTTAAGCTTAGGACAGAATTTGCATTTGACTTCCAGACTCCCTGTTTTTCAGGCTCATCTGACTGAGCCACTCCAGAGCTGCTCTGTGGTGGAGGAGAGTGTGGCTTTAAGAGGTTTTCTGAAACCTTTGTTAACTTCTGATAGTCTAAATGAATCCTCTCCCTTTTGGTAGCTTGGAGCAGAAAAGTTGAAGGCTGTCTCTGTGATGAGGAGAAAAAGCTTTCTTAGCCTTGAATAAAATTATGGTCTGTGAACTGCATATGTGCCTAGTTCTCTGTACTGACAGGTAATTATTTTCTTCTATTCATGCCCACTTTCAAGCTTATTTTCTCAATTTTTGTGGTTTAATACACCACAACGACTAAAAAATAATTTTATCTTAATGTGTGCTAACAAACATTGCCAGGTACAATAGAGTTTTTAAAATGAACTTAAATGCTGTTAAATTATCAGATCCCATTGTTGTTGAACATAAGAATTACAAAAATATGGGAAATAAATGTACAATACAAGATGAAACTTCCTTTCATTGTTACCTCTCAGAAAAATAAGCATTGCATATAATACAGTTTTCAAAAAAGCATTGGAATAAAAAAAAACTTGCAGCAGGCTTTTGTTTCTTAACTTTGCCAGCTGAGCAGTAGGACAGTTAAGCTTTAAGGGTTTGAGCCACTTGGAGTATAAAGCAGTGCAGTTCTGTTGGCTTCCAACAATTAGACTTGAGTCAGCTGATGGTCCTTCTCTGCATGCTCTCACTGAAGGGACAAAAAAGCATCAGACCATTAACAAAGAATTTAAAATCTCTGTGTTGTAGGCTGTAGGTGTATTCCTTGTTTCTGAAGAGTTTAGGCAAAGTACAACTAACATCGCGGAAGAGCGAGAAAAACCAGCATGAAGGCCCATCCCCTTTCCAGCTGTGTTTGCCACAGAGCTAGGCATGATTCATGATAAGGATTTAATTTGTCCTCATATTCTACCCTTGACATTTTAATAAATTCCATTGTGTGCAGCTTTTCTCAAAGATAGCTGATAATTTAAGTTCAGTTGTTCTCACTCTCTGGCACAACTGGAATAAGTGCTGTCCGTAGAGCTTTGTGGTATATTTTCCATGCATAAATAATGTTTCTGGGGAGTATGGCATCTTGCTTACAAGAATGCCATTTGGCAGAGGAAGGAGCTGTCCAGATTTTCATTAGATGTTACCAGCTCTGATGACAAACTCAGTGTAACAGGAAAATAATTTCTTCTTGCAGACGCATGGACAGAGATTGTCACTGATTGACGAGGATTTTCTTAGCGTGCAAGAACTGGGAGTTATCTGAGCAGCTTTGTTCCATGAAGCGTATCCAGTCCCTAGCTATTGCTCAGTGTTACTGACCTGCCCTCCTTAGAAGCCTGAGGCAGGAAGACTACGTGCCTGGGCTGGTTAACGTTGTTGTTCAAATGTATATTAAAAAAAAGTGTCCAGTGAATGCTGAAAATACTGATTTAAGAAAGGTTGATGTTGCTGTGTTTTGAGACTACTCCCTTTTTCAAAATTCCAGATACAAAAATGTTTTGGTTTTTGTTTCCTGCTTGGTCAATGGACTCAAAAAACCTTACATTTTAATACCCGTAAATCAACAGAATTTCATGGCAAATCGTACAGAACAGCAGGCACATCTGTTGGGTAGCAGAGGCTGGTGAAACCTTGTATTCTGTTTGTTTATTTGGCATGGCTCACAGTGAAATCTCTCTGTTGCTTCTTGTGTGCAGTCATGTTCATCCCTCGTTGCTGGAAATAACATGAAAATTTGTGCTCTTTCAGATTAGAGAACTGTACTCGCCAACACTACCCATTGGATACTGACAGAAGACAAGCTCTCGGTCTCATTTCAGGAGCTTTCCTTTGTAGATTCACTGTGCTTGCCTGCACTTTCCCCTCCGCCCCTGCCAAAAGTTGTGAATTTAATCATTTATCAAGAGCTTCTGTTTAGCTACAAAATCAATAATGTTTGTTCTGTGTCAGTTTGTATTCAACAAACATAAAAAGGCTGAGGAACAGTGAGGGTTAGCTGGTGGTTACAAGTAGAGCAAATCAAGAGGTGATCTGTGGTTTCAGGTCACAGAGTCTTTCAGTTTGAAGAAATTTCCAAAACTGGAAAAACTAAAGAAAGGGCCTCTCCTCACTTTAAAAATTCAGTTCTAGGCTGCCGTTGTAATGGGCAGAGGGTGTCCAGTTACCCTAGAGCAAGTGTCCAGTTTTCCAGTGTTACATGTATAAGCTGCTTGTTTTTCTTCTGCTACCCCAGGCAACAGGTACAGAGACTTTTTCCTGAGAGGAAACTTTCAGAGAGCATGATGTTCATTTTAATCCTTTAAAAAAAATTATTTCAGCAGTGATATTTGCAGTAGTAGCCAGTTCCCAGGGTCCTCTCTGCAGATCCCTGTGTGGGATAGTTCTTGTTCCACAGAGTACTGACCTAAAGAGCAATGAACAAATATCAGGCAAGGCAGCAAAGGAAAGCTGAGTGACATTGGCAGGGGCAAAGGGCAGTACAATTCTGGGTTTACATCTTGCTTCATTACAGTTTGAGGTTTTTTGGGGTGGGGCATGGTCAAGGCTCTTGTCGTTCACTGGAAGGGTTAAAGACTGTTAAGATAAGAAAGGGTTGTAATGGAGAGGGAAGGAGAATTGGATTTACTGGAGACCTTTTGTTCATGAAACCATCAGTCCTTAGACAACATGCCCCCTCCCTAGAAACGTTCAAGGCCAGGTTAGATAGGGCTCTGAGCAAACTGACCTAGTTGAACCACAATTTTATGTGTTAACATTTATTTTCCAAATGCCTAAATAACCAGTTGGTACATAGGTATCGTGTAGCTAGAGTGCTTTTAAACCAGAAGAGGGTAGATTTAGGCTAGATTAAAGGAAGAGATTTTTTAGAGTAAGAGTGGTGAAGTGCCTTGAAACAAGATTTCCTGTCACTGGGGTTCATCTTCCCTTTGTGTTTCTTCATTGGTTATACAGCTTCAGTAAGGCACAGTGAGGGAAGAAGAGCCACTGGCCAAGTTCTAGGACATTTGAAGATGTTGCTGTAGTGTTCACTAGACTTTGGCAATCTCTAACCTTTAACAGCTGAGGTCCAGTTTTGTTCATGATTTGATCTGTGCTTACCCCCACCGTGATGACTGGGCCCTACCTCTATAGACAGATTCTCATCGTCTTGGGGTTATGTCAGCCTTTGCAGTCTTCATGTGTGTTTAGATGTGAAAGCTAGAGGAGTGTTTGGAGATAGCCTTGACTCCAACCCTGTGCAATCCATTTGAAGGTTCATCCTGTATAAATGAGTGGTTGCTGTAGGCAAGAGTGAGCTGGTTAGCAAGACATTGTGTTCTGAAGTAGCTCTTGATGTGGTATCCACAGAAATGCCAGGGTTTGATGAACTGGCAAGGAGTCCAGTTGTACCTTGGGGTGGTTATGTAAAGTTGCTGTGAACTGACTTGACTTGCTCAAAGGAAAAGTATGTGAAGCCTGTTTATAACCTTTTTTTTCTCCTCCTTTCTCTTCTAACTTCTGCAACCATAGGGTGCACAGTTGATTTTCAGTGCTGCTAAGGAACTGGGACACTTGTCAAAGTTGAAGGTATTGTCCTACATGACTTGTGTTAATGTCCCTGTGTGTAAGCATGGAAGTGTGGTAGTGCATAGCATGTCTTGTGCTTCCAGTGGTTTGTCGCTGAATGCAGTAGTTGAGAAATGCCTTTAAATGCATTAAATGTACTTTTAAATGCATTCTACTAACATTAGCATAGTGCTTAACATTAAATCTTACTGTGTGTTTAATCTAGTTTTTCTCTTCTGTATAGACAGTGATAAGTCTGGTTCATTGATTTAAAATAACAAAAAGGAAATTTCTCAATATCTGGCCAGCTCCTCCGTATCCCCATTTACAAAAGGGAGTCCCTAATGCTTGGAAAGACACTTGTGTTAGCTGTGGATGAATTACATAGACTGTTAAAAAAATAGCTGTTGCTTATGGAAGAGAGCCTGTGTCTGTAAATTCCTTCTGCGTGGGCTCCGTTCACAGGCAAGCTGGCATTTAGCATGAAGGCTCTGTTGATGTGTTTTGACAGTGCATGACGTGACAGTGCATGACATGAGCATTATGAAGTGCACACCACCTCATCATAAGCGAATCAAGCACTAATTCACTGATCACGACAGGAACGCTATGAAAATAGTGACGCCTTACAGCACTCAGGTTGCGTTGTGCTGTGGTTACACCTGTGCTACAGGACCAGTATTTTGCAAGGGAGGAGGTCTAAATCTTAAGTGTTACAGTGCAGAGTCTGCTGCGAGGGAGACGGAGCTGGACCTGAACTCTGTGTCGGAGCCTGATCAGGGAAATCTTCCCAGTGCAAAGGACATTCTCCTAAGTGATTATTGCAGTTTCAAAAGGCATTTGTCCCTCTCTGTAGTTTTCTGGTTTTGTCTTGCACACTTATACAGCTGCCTGCATACACCTATGTCCTTTGCCCAGCAGGTACATTTTCCATGCAGGTTTATGTGGCCAGTACACAATTCATTTAAGGCAGTGCTTATTAGCAGTCCTAGCAAGTGATCAGGGCACGCGGGTGTGTCATTAGATGTGCACCTGTTCTCCAGCTACATTTTGAAGCTGGTGCATAGCAGTTAATAGTCACCTAACCTAAACCTCCAAGTGTGGCTCCCCAGGGGAATAGCTGTCACTTGTGCTGAGTGATGGCCTTATGCACTCCCACGGTCAGGCTGTCATCCCTGGTGATGTGGTGTCTCACGAGGATTGCATTTCCTTCCCTGCTTCCTGCACTTGAAATGCTGTGTGTTGCTTCCATGGGAAAAATGGCGAGAAAGGAGCTTTGTAGCCAGCCTGGAAGAGCAGCAGCTGAACCACAGCATCCAAATGTGACTAGTGTTTCCTGAGTTTCCCCTTTCTCTTGCAAAAGCATCAGCAAGGACTCACCATGTGGAGGAAAAAGAAACCATCCCTGCCTTTTACATGTACTCCTGGTGTCTGAGGGCAGAGCTCTGAATTTGCTGTTTCTTCCCCCACGTCACAGGGACAGTGTGTGTGTTCCTGTGGTTTGCCTGCATTCTTGGGCACAGCCACTGAAATTCACTGTTATCTTTCACTTGTTCCATATTTTCTCATTACTGGAATTTCGAAGCATATACAGGGGACCTTTTGTCAGGAATGGGTTGGAAGCTTTGCTGGTTTCCATTTGCAGTGGTCGGGTGAGAGCTGTCCCTCAGCAGCAGCCCATCTTCAGTTCAGTTACTGTAAGGTTTAACTTTGGTGACTCTGGGCTGCATTTTTAGAAATGCATGTAATCATGCAAATCAGGCAAGTCCTGGTGTGTGTTCAAGCCTTTATTTGCATATCCACATATAGAACTGCAGCAGTACAGGTGCACAGGAGACAGGAGATATGTGGCAAGACAGTCGTGTTCAAGTGTGAAAGCACCTGAATTTTGGAGACCATAAGGGAAATGACATTGTGTCCAAAAATTTCCAGTAGAATAGGATGTTATAAGAGTAAAAATTGTTGAAGTCTGTGTAAGAGTTGTGGATATTATATTTTTTGTCCTTTTGTTTTTGCAGGCACATGCAAGCTAACAGGGAAGGCATGGTTCTTCAGACCCCCCCCCCCCTTCTGCATTTTTCAGTTCCACTGAAATCTGGGAAAATTATGGGATGGATTTTAAGCTTTATTGGTCTTAAATAGAACAGGGAGAACAGAGCCCTAGTGAATCAGATAACTCAGCTGAAAACGGAGACTGACAGACCTGACAAGCACAGGCTCTCGTCCTGATGACAAATCAATTTCACAGTGTATTCTAAAATGCTCAGAAAGCTAACCATAAACCTGACTCCTTGGTGCCACATATCTGCCTCCCACTTATTATCAAACTCTTTCTGCACAGTTTGCTTAATAGCCAGCAACTGGAGCAGGGAGCAGCTGCCTCCTCTTCCTTGTGCTGACGCCAGGGTAAACAGCCAGGCTCTGACCACAGAGTTTCTTCTGAAAATACCAGTGGAGAATACAAGGATGAGTTTGAGAGATCAGGAAAAGTTTGTTGGGTTGTTTTGGGTTGTTTTTTTTTTACTTCTTCTGCTTGAACTTGCGTAATTATTTGATGTAAATATTTGTTTCTTGCTCCTGGCTTGCAATCTGGGAAGTGCAAGGTAGCACTGTGCACAGTTCTTTATAGGAACAGTGTGGGATTTGCAGAGGGCAGGTATGCACAGGAATGACAGTCGTGGGCTCCTCTCTGAGTAGGTGCAAGTATTACCAGTCCAGTCTCTGGATTATTTTTATACAATGTGTTGAAGAAAATGACACTGGGAAACTCAGAGAAAACAGTGATGTGTTGCTGTGCATTGACAGCATGGGCACAGGCGGAGTGGCCTCTCAGTGGGGCTGAATGAGCTCCGTAGGTGTTTGAGAGAAAAGTGCTGACCACCTGGTTTCTGTGGCAATTGGGACAATCTGGCAGGCAGGCCTAGAAAGCCATTTTAGCAGATGTGAAAGTAGCTCTGCCTTGGGAACACAGCTACCCTGACTAAACTGGCCTCTCCCATGAATGTGGCCTTGGGCTCTGGCTGATTTTGCACTTAATCTGACTGTCAGACAGAGAAAAGAACGCTTTACTCTCTGCTTACTGAAGTCTCTGTGTAGTGAAGTGTGAAGCCACATCATCTTCAATTGAATTACTCCCAGCTCAGGAAGAAGAAGGAAGAGAGTTACTGCTCCCCTCAGGACAGCATATCACAGCAGAAGACACACTGCAGCTCACCAAGTACTGTGCCCCTGCACACAGTCCCCAGACCAGGGACATCCTGTGTGGGGGAAGAGGCACATCGAGGCACATCTCTGCTACTTAAGAAAGCAGGGTGTGAACTTGTCTGAGAAACTGACAACCTGAGAGGCATCTTCTGTGCTGTTCAAGGCTTCACCGTGTAAAGTTGCTAGCTAGATGCCTGTGAGAAGCGTGGCAAATGCCTTTTGGCTGCCCCCTGTGACTGCAGAGGGCCCTGTCTCCATCAGGCAGGAGATGGATCGCAGTGGATAATGAATGGGGACAGCATCAGGCAGTGTGAAGGATCAGCAAGCTGCAAGATAGCCAGCAGGTCTGTCCCCGTGAAACCCACACATGATGCCACACACTAGGTTGCTTTACACAGAGGCAGTTTAGCAGATGTGTCTCCTCACTGATAACATGTTTAAAGTAGAGATAAAGCTTTTGCCTGATTGTCCTGCATCTTTTTTATGAATGCTTTACAAACCAACCTGAAATCAACTGGCCTGACCCTCCAGCTGCTCAGTTAGAATATGAGTTTGTGCAAAGCTTTGACTTCCTAAAATACTCTGTTTTCCCTTGAGACCTAGACTTAGCATCAGAGAGAAGGAGCTTTTACTGAAATGCCAAAGGATGGCACATCCTTGTAGTCAGCCAGGAGTCTAACAGGAATGTGCTTCCACTGCAGAAAAGGAAATTCTTTCCCAAGTGATCACTGGCTTTTTGCTGTTAAGAGTTGGTGGGTCTTAAGGGGTACAATGTCTTCTTTTAGCAAACCTATTTTCTTTTGTTTCTTCTTTTACACAAATGACAGAATGGTGACTTCTGCAGTTGGAAGAGTTAAAAAATCCACAAACACCATACATTTAACAGCTTTGACTAATGCCTGGTACTCAGAATTCCAAGATTTAGGTGGTATTTGGAGAGTTTTGTTGTGGGTTTTCTAGAATGACAGTGGTGGCAGGCAGGCTTCAGTTTGGGTTTTCTTGAAAGACAAACTGTGATCTTAAATTGTCACTTACCTTTGTCCAGTTCTTTCCTTATTTATGTCTTCTGTGCCTGCAAGAAAGAGAGAAAATTAGTTTATTTCCAGGTTAAGCTGTAATGAATGACTCTGTGAGACTCCATTAAACATTCCTCGAACAGCTGAATTAATGCTGCTGCTACATAGATGCAGCATGAATCCAGAGAAAGTGTGATACTGGGGATTCCTTTTCCTTTAGCCTCTGACAGCCCACTCATGTCAAATACAATGGTTGTTTGCAGGATCATATGGTGAGAGAAGAAACCAGGAGCCTCACTCCAAAGCAGTGTGCTGTCCTGGACCTAGCACTGGATACAATCAAAGTAAGTGATCCACTTCTGTTTCTGCTCCCAACTTCTGTTCCCAACTCCATCCCCTATTCCTCTTTGGAACAGCAGTAGCTGTCCTAGTTCGGGAGATGGCAGGAGTTGGTCTCTGCTGTCACAGTGATAAAGGCTCTAAGTGAATGCTGCCATGTATGTGTACACCTGAAGAGGTTCAGGGGACTGGTGTGCTGGGAGTCAGCATATTCATATTTAAGTGCTTTGGAAGAGGAATGCCATGAGTAGTTGGTCTCAGCTGGTCTGAGAGCTGGGTTTCGAGTACAGAAGCTGTTTCGTGAATTTTTCCAGCTGTTTCCTCTCCGTACACACAACTGCACATACATGCTGGTTGCTTGTTGCAATTCTTACTCAGTACCTTTCCTGTTTCTTTTTACTCTTAGCAATATTTCCATGCTGGTGGGAATGGTCTGAAGAAAACCTTCTTGGAGAAGAGTCCAGACCTACAGTCCCTTCGATATGCTCTCTCCCTCTACACTCAGACCACAGACACTCTCATCAAAACATTTGTCCAGTCTCAGACAGCTCAAGGTAAGACTCTTTTGTGTTGGCAGGGTTCAGTGGAGCTCTTGGCTCTGCTTATAATTTCTCTCCCTTGTACTGCCAGTTTATAAAGTGCTTTTGGCAGTAACATTTCTGAAAGTGTGAGAGTTCAGAGCTTCTGAAACTGGGAAAGAGGCAAAGGGGGTTATTTTCCACTCCATGACTACATTTGGGGGGAGCAGAAATATGTGAAACATAAGGCCTGGGGTGTTTGTGCTCTTTTTTTCTCTGCAATCCTCACTTAACAGTCACGTTTCATGAATTAATGTGGGTGGGTGGCTTAAGTGAAATTGGAAGTTTCTGTACTGAGGCTCGTGTGGTGGTGTGAGGCACCATTTCAGCAAGACACCACTGCAGAAACCAGTCAGTGTCTGTGTCACAGGCCAGCTGTGTGTGTGGCACAGCCCATGTGGCCCTGACTAAGGCTCAGTGACAGCAGTGTGATGAGTCACGAAGCTACAGGCTGCCTGTTAAGGGAGAAGCCTCTGAGGAGAGCAACAAATGCCCTGTTTTCTCTGCAGCCAGTACAGGGTACGTGGGAGCTAGATGATTACAGATCACCACAACATATTAATAAGCTGCTGGGATGGGTCACCAAGCTGTTTGGTGACTCTGAGAAGCCTTATGGCTTAATGGTGCTGTTTCATTGAATGTGGAGAGGGAAACAGGTAATTTCATTGCTTTCATGTGAACGTCTCCATATTATTGTACAGAATAATTTGGTCTCTAGTCAAGGACCTTCACTGGCTGACTGTG
This sequence comes from Dicaeum eximium, assembly GCA_013396995.1. Lineage (NCBI taxonomy): Eukaryota > Metazoa > Chordata > Aves > Passeriformes > Dicaeidae > Dicaeum > Dicaeum eximium. The sequence continues at coordinate 25,922 of VWZP01006536.1, read as the reverse complement.
GACGTCACTGTTCTCAGTAAGAGGAGACAGATGCTACAAAGGGTTGGGTCTGAACAAAAACTGGTATTTTTGTGTTTTCAGGCTATTTAATTAAAAGCCTTTCATTAAGCTACTTTATCCCAGCAGCAAAGTCATACAACTCCCTGGCATGTCCTTCTGCAATCTTTTTAAATGGGATTCTTTTTCTTTCAATCCTTCCAAGCCTAAGAGAGCTGGCAACCCCACAGACTGTACTAACTCTGCCAGCAGGTCATCACACCGAGCCCCAGGATCAAGGGTCTCCACTCCCTGGTTCACATACTTTCTCTTGTGTGCAAATGAGGCTGCTTGATACTGGCATTCCCCTAGCACTATAGAGAGTTCAGAGATTTTGCGAGCAAAACAGGGTTTGTTTCTAAAGAGGCAAGTTTGGCTTAGTTTTGGTCGGTTGAATCATCAGAAGAGGAGGCTCAGAGCGGATATGAAACTACCTGGAAGGAGGTTGTGAGGTGCAAGTTGGGGTTTTTTTGCCAATTTCTCAAGTGAAAGGATGAGAGGAAATGGCCTGAAGTTGTGCCAGGGAGGTTCAGGTTAGATATTAGAATCTATGTTTTCCTTGCAAAGGTGGCTAGACATCAGAGTAAGTTGCCCAGGGAGGTGATGCAGAAGTGTACAATCTCTAGAAATATACAAGAGGTTTCTGAATATGGCATTTAGGGACATAGTTTAGGGATGATCTTGGTGGTGCTGGATTAACAGTTGGACTAGATGACCTTGCTGGTCTCTTCCAGCCATGTTGGCTCTGTGATTCTGTGATCTCTGCCTGGAGCAGCACAGTCTAGTCTTCCTTAGGTTGAAACATACTGCATTAAACCACTGAAATTAAATAAAAAATCAGTACCTTTGAGAGGATGGTCCTGTAGCTGTGTCCCAACAGAGCAACGATGACATCCAGTGGCCAGACAGGTCAAAGACTGCTACATCCACTAGGGACTCCTGGAGCCTGGCTGTTGCCATCACTTACACAAACCACATTTTAATGGGAAACTTGAGTGCACACTTGAGTGAGTGCTTACAATCTTTGCTGTTCCATGCACATATTTCCCATTATATATCCAAACTATGAATTAATTGAAGCTAGTTTTTAATGTGGATACTGTTAAATTACTGTTAAATTGTTGAATAAATGCTGAGCTAAGATATAAGGACGTGTGCAGCACTGATGTTCTGCAGTCTGTACTACAGCCAGGAGTACTTTAAATTAGAGAAAGAAAAGTGCTCCATTGAAGTCACAAAAGTGACAAATTCAAAGCTGATATGGGAAAGTGGCTTCATGCAATGCATGATTTGACTGTAAAACTTGACTGAGGGCAAGTATTTAGCAGAAACACAAAGGTAATGGAACATTGCCATTACCTCTCAGAAGCAGGAATATACAGGGCTGCCGCAGAAGTGGGTGCATGCGTATTTATGTATCTTTTAAGAAGCTGATAACAAATGAAACTCTGACTTTTAGGGCATCATATGCACATGTTATGAGGTTATCAATTAAATCTCAAAGCTGACTGATTACATTTTTTTGTCACTTAGTCTAAGCCACTGTAGGGAACAAGCACTGGGAGTGCTAGGCTACTGGTCCAAATCAGTATCTTGTACATTAGTAGGCTTGAGAATTTTGGACCCTCTTTGGGGAATAAATGATTTATTATAGCTATGCCACCTAATACCTGCAAAATCAGTACTGGGCTATCTCTGAGAAAGGCATGACTCTGATCTCTTCTCTGTGCTGACCAATGACAGGACCTGAGGGAGCAGCCTGAAGTTGTGTCAGGAGAGGTTTAGGTTGGATAGCAGGAAAAGGTTCTTCCCCAGAGGGTGGCTGGGCACTAGAAGAGGCTCCCCAGGGAAGTGGTCACAGCACCAAATCTGTCTGAGTTCAAGAAATGTTTGGACAATGCTCTCAGGTAGAAGGTGTGACTCTTAGGATGGTCCTGTGCAGGGCCAGGAGCTGGACTCAATGACCTATGTGGGTCACTTCCAACTCTGCATGTGACTCCCTCCCAGTTCTGGGGCTAAAGAAGGATATTACCCTTTCTATTAACCACGGCTGGTAGATGGGTTTGGAGAGCTGCACACAGGTTGGAGGGACAGAAGGCACAGCACCACTATTTACAGCTGACATCTGCTTACCAGAGCTCTCTGACTGAGGTTGCCCTCGTGTAAGTGCCACGAGCTCATGGGAGGACATGGCTTCATGCAGTATCATTTAAATGTGTTTGCTTCCCGTACTTCCCTGCTCAGTGGTTGCACCTTCCAGTTTGTGAGGTACCTACTGCTTTCATTTCATTACTGAGTAGGCTTCTATGGCACTATGCTGCTAAATGTTTGCTCTGCAGATTGGATCAGGGCTGCAGTTTAGTTATGCCAGCACAAATTCTGTTCTTTTTAACCCAGACTATGCCTTACTTGCAGACAGCCTTGCTCTCCAAATCCTGATGCAGAAGATCTAGGAGGGTATTTTGTCTGTTAAGAGCTAGAATGTTTGCCTTATGTTTAAGTGACATTGCTAATTGTGTTGTAATTCATACTCTTCTCTCTTTATCCTGCTTGCTTTCTTGCCTTTTGAATTCATGTCTCAGTGCATGATGGGAAAGGTATAAGGTTTACCGCTAATGAGGACATTCTTCCTGAAAAGGGTATGTTCAAGATTAATGTTGTTACCATAACAACATTACCCAACTGCCTTGCTTTTGAAGTCATCTTGCCCATGCTCAGAAATCTTTTCCAGAGTCGTGTTTCCTGTAGCTCCCTTGTAGAAGTGAACTTCCACTGAATGCTTGCATCCCACAGACTGAGCAACTGGTTGTGTGGTTTAGAAGTCTGTACCTTGCCTGAGAGCCTGTTCCCAAGCTTGAAATTTATTCATGGGATGTGAAAGCTGACTGGTTTCTGGGAGATGCTGCAGCCTTGTTCCCCTTCCCTTTACCATGGGGTGTGTGTTTCCAGTCCTGGGCTTGCATGTGTGTGGTCTGCTGAGAAGGGCTACTGTAATACATGGGAATGTTAGATGTGCACTCAAGTTTATAGCCAAGCTTGAACCATCTAGGTTGAAGGGGGCATTATCTAAAGGTCTGGATGCCAAGGAGACTCCTAAATATTAAGTCTTGTAGTGTTTCATCTCTTAATTTTATTTTTTGCTATCCAACATCTTTTTATTATCTCAGGTGAAGCACATCTATAACCCATTGCATGAGCTCAGTTCTGCAGTTTCACCTTTCAGCATTGCAATACCAGTGAGGTTTTCATGTCAAGAATTAAATCTGCTTGTCACTAAATGTACAAGTATGTGTATGCACACAGTTATACATGCTCAGAATATCTTTTGTTGTCCATCTTCAGAGTGGTTTTTTGCCTCTGAAAATTTCAGTTCATATAACAAGATTTTTATATGAAAAGACAAGAATGACGGTAGGAAAAAACCTGTAATATGAGTTTTGTCTTTTTCAAAGGTAATGGGATGATTCTTCTCTCATTCTTCTGAGGCATCAGCATCTCATTTATAACCTACCAGTTACACTAAAGATGGATAAAGACCTGAATGTTTGGTGGCTGATGTTTCTGTGAATGTGGCCATTACATACTGTTGGTAATTCTGCCTGTTCCTGTGGAAAATGCCAACAGTGTAAGTGACAGACCCACACCATCAGATGGGTCAGGTCAATTATTAAGCCTACCAATTTGAAAGCTCTGTCCTTATATACAGAAAAAAAGCACTAGTGCCCTTCTAAGCAGGGAGGAAACAGTACGTGCAGGACCATATTTGTTACAGTCTAAAGATTGTTTACCTGGTTCTCATTCTTCACCTGTACTCAGGTGAAGAATGAGAACCTACCCTGAGGTAGTAATTTGAGGTTCTGTTTTGGTTGCTCAGATACTTTTACTGGTGTATTAATGTGACTTTCACTGCCTACAGTTCTGTGGCATGTAATTTTCATTAGAGAATTGCACAGGTTGGCACTCAACTTCTTGGTTTTCAAATGAGTGTTTTTGCTGCCTGCAGACCATTCTTGTGAAAGTTGACATGTTAGATCAGCCTAATCAAAATGTTTGTGTAATGATATCCTTCAATCTCCTTATCTAGAATTTCAGACCAGTTTTTCACTTAATGTATCTTACCCTCAAATTTGACAAAATAACTGCTATTCACAGGTACTCAGTTACCCTCTAGGTATCTCAATTACAACAGCATTGCTAATTGTCAAATTTAAGTCAGGCAGTTATCAAAGAGGAAGTCAGAAAAAATCTCACTTTCTTATTGAAACTTTATTTTCATTTTGCAAAGCAGTCTTTTTCTGTAATTTACATGATATCTTAATTTTATTACCCAGAAGAATGTAATTTCCACATCTTATATGATGATAATTATGACTAAAAGTTTAAAAGTTGAAAAAAACCATGATATATGAATTGTAAGGTTCATGAGATCTCCCTCTTCTACAAACATGGTATTTTTTCCTTCTGAAGCTACATCTTGTTTTCTCCCTGGCTAATTGATAAAGAGAAATAAGTATGCAAATTGCGAGTGCTTCTCTCTCATCATTTTTGATGCACAACAAAGTAGGGGTTCTCATCATCCTCCAAAGAGAAACAGATAAACAGTTAGGATGACAACTTTTAGGTGATGTACAACATGCAGAAAGGTTCTTGTAGGGTGAGACTGCACTATGGCTCTGCAAATCGCTAATACCAATATATTTTTTTCCCCTGTATTTCCTCTGTTATGTGATGTCCTCTCGTCCTTTTTCTTTTATTGTTGAATATTTTTGTCCTCCCTTCTTCCCTGAGCAGACAGGAATGCCAGTGCCCACCAGTGGAATGCCTGCATGTATATACAGTAGCTTTGCAGGAATCTCTGAAAAACCCTTGCTCCCTGTGAAGGTCCACTGTTGAGGTTATTAAATCCTTGAAAAACCTTCACTGGTGTTCTCAGTAGGATGCAACCTTTGGCGGAGTGGAAGAAGTGTTGGTGTTTGTGTGTGTTGGGCATGTGAGCCTGATGTTATCTTCTCAGTGACATTCTCGGTGCTGACTGAAAAGCTGGGTCTGGGAGGTGTGCTGTGAAATCACCACATTGTCTTCCTGAGGCCATAAAGACTTGTGCCAGTGACCAGTAATCCATGTGTGCATGGGGTGGTGTCCGTTTTCTTCCAACAGGCTCCGGTGTGGATGATCCTGTGGGAGAAGTGTCCATCCAGATTGACCTGTACACCCACCCAGGAACTGGGGAGCACAAGGTCACGGTGAAAGGTATGGCAAACCACGTGCTGCTGCTCAGGCTCGCCAGGGAAATCTCCAGCTGGCAGTCAGGATATTTCTGTGTTAGCTTTTGGGATCTCAGGCCAGAAGTGTTTTTTCTCTGTTTCACATCAGGGACACATAGAGCAACAGCAAATGAGCTTGTCCAGCCAGTGACATGGCAGTGCACAGCCCGGTTGTTTATTGGCAGCCATGTATGCAAGTAAACAAAAACCAGATGATGGCTCTCACCAGGCGCCACAGTTTAGTCTGTGCTGCAGAGAACAGGGCAGGCTGATCTTGAAAACTGCTCTGTGTACACCCAGAGATCACAGAGATCACAGTGGGAGTTCAGAGGCTCCACTCCCCCATCCTGAAGGCCATGCTGATCCCTGAACAGCCACTCTGGAAATAACCAAAGCAGTGATTATCCCAGGGTTCCTTTTCCTCCTTCATCTCCTTCACTTGAATACAGCATACTTAAGTACTTCAATTTCCTCTGAAGATTTATATAAACAGTTCTTCAGGCCTCTCTTCTGGTTAAATCTACATTGAAGTGCAAAAGCTGATTTTCAGAGCTATTTCCTCTGCTTCAGTCTGTTCCCTGCAGTGACCTGAGATAGAATGAGAATTAAAAGCTAATAATTCTGGATCCTGAAACCACTCGCAGCTCATGGGCTTTGTTCTTCTTACCTGCAGTCCCATTTTCCTTTTCAACAGAGACTTCAATATTGGCCTCCAAAATGCCCCTTTTTTTTCTTATCCCACACATAATGGTGATGCAAGCATAGAACTGTCAGGGCAGCCTGCCCAGAGCTGGAGGAATGCCTGTTTTCTTGGGCTTATTTCTTGACAATCTGTATGGCAGAAGTTACATACTATCACAAACATTAAATTCCCTTCAGAGAACTTAAACTAGATCAAAAAGGCATATCCTTGCATTACAAAATAGTCCTGCCCATGTGTGTTGTGACACTGTCGTGTATTGAGTTAGAAACAAGAAATTGAAAGCAGGGCAGAACTGAAGGATGTCCAGAGCAAAAAATACAAATGAGTATTTGCTGTAAACCAGGTTCTGACTCTCTTTTCCAGTTGTGGCAGCCAATGACCTGAAGTGGCAGACATCTGGTATGTTCCGTCCATTTGTCGAAATCACCATGATTGGGCCCCACCAGAGTGACAAGAAGAGGAAGTTCACAACCAAGTCAAAGAGCAACAACTGGGCTCCAAAATACAATGAAACCTTTCATTTGTAAGTGTGAAAAATATCCTGAGGATCTGGCACGGCAAGTGCAGATGCAAAGGGACAGATAGGGTTGTCCCTAGACAGTCTGCACAGGGCCAGGAAGAGTACATGAACCAGTAGCTTGGTCCTGTCTTTGGTGTCTTGGCAGAAAACCTGGATTATGGAAGTTTTTGCCGTGGGTGGGATGCAGAGGTTTGTTCTATACCAGCAGTGTCCTTTGGCTACCTTCTGAAATGCTCTGTGTGTCCTATGAGCACATCTTACTGTGCTATGTCATTTTAATGAACTTCATATTTTTTATTGGTAGAGTTGAGGCTAAAAGTTCATTTTTATTTATTTCTTAATCTTAATGTGGGTTTCTATCCCAACTTGACCTGTGGGACATGCTTTCAGAACTTGTTTCCAAGGATACAGCCCTTGGAATTGGTAGCAAGTTGCACTGCTAAAATTGCTGTGTTTCTCAGCATCGATTATTGATCTCTTCTTATTTAATTTTCTTTCATTATTACAAGGACATATTCCTTCTTGGGAGGCTTAACAGAAGGAGCTGCAGGCTTGAACTCTCTCAGCTGTACATATAAAAATGAGATGAGGCAAACTGACCAGCAAAAGGCTATAAACGTGTGGGGGAGAAGGGAGAGAAGAAAGCGTTCATATAATTGTTCCATTCTCTGAGGAAAGGCAGGCTTCCTCTAAGTGAAGAGATTTTGTTCCTTTTATTCTTTTAATTTTAGAAACATCAGAAGGGTTGAGGATTTATTTTTATTAGCTTTCACATTAATGGAAGGTCCTGAATCTTTAACAAAGACTTCATCTAATTAAAATAGTAATTCTGAAGTGAGGCCACCCTTAGCAGAAGCAGAAATGTTTAAAGTCATCTGAGTTGAAAATCTATTAGCATGGCTTTAATGTTTCCCGCTCCTCTCATTTCACAGTTTAACACACACACAAACACACGCAAGTTGCAAAGGCAGCTTGAAAGGCATTGCTTGTTTTTTCTTCTTTAGTAACCAGGTTTTCTTTATCTGCTATAAATTGGCAAAAATGCCCACATGCCGGAGGTTTTACTTCTGTCCTTCTGACCAGGGTTTTCTGTAGAAAGGAGTTTTCTGTGACTTATCAGAGCCCTCCAGTCAGCTGCTGCCACCCTTGGTTTTGCAGTTCAGACACTGTAAGTGAACTTGTGTGTGTTTTTCAGCATCCTGGGGAACGAAGATGGCCCTGATGCCTATGAGCTCCAAGTCTGCGTGAAGGATTACTGCTTTGCCCGGGAGGACCGGGTTCTGGGGATAGCAGTGATGCAGCTCAGAGACATAGCAGACAAAGGAAGCTGTGCTTGCTGGTGTCCCCTTGGGCGCAGGATTCACATGGATGACACTGGACTCACAATCCTGAGGATTCTCTCTCAGAGAACCAACGATGAAGTTGCCAAGGAATTTGTGAAGCTGAAATCTGAGTCCCGCTCCACAGAGGAAGGCACCTGAGCTGAGCTGTGTAATGTTCCCTTTCCTCTTCTGCCTTGTGCCAATATGTGCAAGTGTTCAACAATTCTTTTATTAATTGCAAAAGGTTTTTTTCATGTTGTCTTTGTCAGCTCCGATAGCGCACGTGTGCTGTATAGGAAACAAATCCATCAATCTGATGTGAATTATTTATTTTTTAGTAGCTGGGTAAGACGCCGTAGAGAATGAGACAATCTCTTCTTATTTAACATGTAAATTCTGCTTTGTGTATATAAATTATTTTATATTGGAGGCTGGAATTGCTGGGTTTTGTTGATATGCAGCACTGTGATTTTATCCTCTGAATTTGGCAGGCATTAAAAAGGTTCTGCATAATCACACTACGATGCAAACACAACTGTGTGGAAATTGGGAGGAGAAGATTTGGGGGGGTTTGACAAAGCACAGTTATCTCTCATTGAATTCACGTACTGTGGAGCTGCCTGGGGATCTTCTGACACAGATTATGCCAACGTGATATACAGACACCTCAACATCTGCTTAAAGAAGAGGCTGCAGATGGCTCTGAAGATGCACACCAAATGAATGTATGTCCATGGATGTGCTGCTGTGAGTGCGGGCAAGACCAGGGCCACAAGCCCGGGGTGGGGCCTGAGATCTCGTAGCCAAAAGCTGCAAAGGCAGCGCACCAGGAGCAGGCTGCAGCTGTAATTAGCTGGTGTGTCTTGGAGAATACAAATCCCCACGTGCTGCTGGGAGTCCCTGATGGCCGTGGGAGTGCTGTAAGCTGCTCAGCTCCGTAAGGCACGCTCGGGCCGCCGTGACCGACATGGTCAGGAAGGGATCAGCGTTAGAATCGTAGAGTTAGAGCCATTACGAATCACATGGCTGCTATGTGCTTTTTCCACTTCAATATTCTTTTGTTAGTGTTTGACAGAGGATTGGATAATTTAATATTGCAGGCTTTCTGTAGCATTTTATTACCCTGGAGTAGCTAAGACCATTCCTCACTATGAACCCAGAAACGATGGCTTGCTTGGGAGAGAGGAACACACCTCCCCTCTGTAAGCCCTCAGTCTGGAGTGCTGGTCAAGGGGCAGCACGTCCATTTGCTTCTGATCTTGGAGATGCTGTTGGCCGTGCTGTGGTTGATCCATGCTGATTATCATTAATCTTATAATACCATTGACAATACCATTGAAATATTTTTGCACTGTCTTAAAGAAGCATCCTGCTTTCGTTTTCTTAAAAAACAAAACACTGTCCTGAGCAAAGTAATTGCAGGGAGGTCAGAATTTCTGACTGAAAATTTGTAAGCAGGAAGGTCTGGAGTGGCGATTGCACCTGAGGCATGTTTGTTGGAGGGTTTTTATTGGGGATATTTTTGCTTTTCCAGCTGCCCTTGTGCTCTGGAAAGTGCAGCTGGAACAAGCCAGTCCTTGCCCATAAAGTACTGTAATACTGTCAATAAATTCAAGGACTGCATATTGAATGAATTTTTTTTTTCCTTTCTATTTTCTCTGACACTTGTGTAGCTGTATGATGTGACTCCTGTATTCCATGGGCCTGCTTGTAGAGTTCTAAGACAGCACATCTGCTTTGTTCTTGTCCATGGTGTGTTATAAAAATGCTCTTCAAAACTCCACACTACTTGTCATGATTTTGAATCATTGTACGTGCCATTGTTATGAGAACTGTTAGTATGGTCTTTAATAAACTCTTTTAGCAGCATTTGGACTTGGTCTGTTGGAGTATAACTGTGATTGGGTTTTCTAAACCATGGAGGGCAGAACCAGTGCTGAATTTTGGAAATTATTCAAGTTTAGTACGTAGATTTCTTTAGTGCTTTAGATGCCTAGCAAGGAGTATGAGTCAGATGGTTCCCCCCTCCTCCATGGTGCCTCTGTCTGGGACATCTTTCCCTGAAGTCCTTGGCTTCTGATAATACTCTGAGACATCACGGAAAAGCATAAAAAATAGCTTACTTACTTTTTTTCTCCTGTCTGGCCTTTAAGTCACATTTCCTTTGTACTCAGGGTAGTCTCCTGGAGGTGCTGAATGGAAAGACTCAGACAAGGCAGTTGGACACTTTGCAGATAACAGATGAAGAAAAATAATTATATACCAAACTTGATTAATAACTTTCAGCCTCTTATGAACATTAATATTCGGTAAATGGCATGCACAAGAGATGAAAGAGTAAGCCTTCTTGATGTCAAGTAAACTGCTCCCCCTCCTCATTTTTTGGGGATTCTGCCAATTTCCAGCAGACAAGGTCAGATAACTTAGAGACTCGTTTTTCATGATAACGTGGGTCTCTGAATTTCTGTGATCTGAAATGCCATTTTTTTCCTTGGTCAGCATATGCTTAGCAACAGAATCCTTCAGGATTCTTTAGGAGGCAGTCCTGAAGAGCAAAGGAATCGGGGAACATTGGATATTCTTCAAGAAGTAAATCTTAAAGCACAAGGCACAGGAGTAAGGCATCTCCATGTGCTGAAAGATGAGCCAGCAGGGAAGAAGACCAGCCTGGCTGAACAGAGAGCTTGGGCTGGAACTTGGAGAAGAAAGGGCAGTTTCTGACCTCTGGAAGAAGGGGCAATGTGGGACGACAAGGACTTGTGATTGTGCAGGAAGAACACTGAAAGGGTCAGGGCCCAGCTAGAATTTAATCTGGCTACTGCCATATAAAACAGTTTCTACAGATACATGAGCAACAAAAGGAGGACTAAAAACAAGCTCCATCTTATATTGGATGTAGTCAGAAATATAGCAACAAAGGATAAGAAGGGCTGAGGTGCTTTGTGCCTTCTTTGCCGCAGTCTGTGACAGTAACACCAGTGGTTCTGGGGTACACAGCCCCTGAGCTGGGAGACAGGGATGGGGAGCAGAATGAAGCACCCATGATCCAAAGGGAAGTGGTCAGTGACTGCTGCAGCACTTGCATGCACACAGGTCTGTGGCCAGCTGGGATCCACCCAAGGGCACTGAGGGAGCTGTGGAAGTGCTCACCAGGCCTCTTCCCATCATTTACCAGCAGCCCTGGCTCACCAGGGAGGTTCCAGCTGACTGAGAGTTGGCAAAAACAACACTCATCTACCAGCAGAGCCAAAAGAAAGGTCCAGGGAAGTACAGGCCTGCCAGCCTGACCTCAGTGCCTTGGAAGGTCATGGAGCAGATCATCCTGAGTGCCATCATGGACACCCACAGGGAACCAGGGGATCAGGGAACCAGGGAACCAGGCCCAGCCAGCGTGGGTTTGTGAAAGGCAGGTCCTGCTTGACCCACCTGACCTCCTTCTGTGACAAGATGACCCATGTAGTGGGTGAGGGAAAGGCTGGGAATGTCTCTGCTTGGACTTCAGCAAAGCCTTTGATACCATCTCCCACAGCATCTCCTGGAAAAAATGGGCTGCTTATGGGTGCGCTGTTCACTGGGTGAAAACTGGCGGGAGGGCCAGGCCCAGAGAGAGGTGGTGAATGGTCATCAGCTGCATCCAGTTGGTGGCCAGCCACCAGTGGTGTCCCCCTGAAGTCAGTGTTGGGCCCAGTCCTGTTTATCTTTATTGATGATCTGGATGAGGGGATTGAGAGCACCCTCAGCTGTTTGCAGATGGCACCAAGCTGGGTGGGAGTGCTGCTCTGCTGCAGGGCAGGAGGGCTCTGCAGAGGGATCTGCCCAGGCTGGATCCAGGGGCTGAGGCCAATTGAGTGAGGTTCAACCAGGCCAAGTGCTGGGTCCTGCCCTTGGGTCACAACAACTCCTGCAGCTCCAGGCTGGGACAGAGCGGCTGGAAAGCTGCTGGGAGGGAAAGGACCTGGGGTGCTGATCAGCAGTGGCTGAACATGAGCTGGAGTGTGCCCAGGTGGCCAAGAAGGCCAAGGACATCCTGAGTGTATCAGCAATGGGGTGGCCAGCAGGAGCAGGGCAGTTTTGGGCCACTTATTACAGGAAAGGCTTTGAGGTACTAGAGTGAGTCCAGAGAAGGGCAGTGGAGCTGGGGAAAGGTCTGGAGCACAAGTCCTGCGAGGAGCAGCTGAGGAAGCTGGGGTTGTTTAGCCTGTAGAAAAGACTCAGGGAGGACCTTATGCCTCTCTACAATGACCTGAAAGGAGGGTGTAGACAAGTGGGGTCAGTCTTCTCCCAGGTAACAAGTAACAAGGAAATAGCATCAAGTTGCCCCAGGGAAGGATTAGGTTGGATACTAGGAAAAAATTTTGTCATTGAAAGGATTGTCAAGGACTAGAACAGGCTGTCCAGGGGCATGGTGGAGCAAACATCCCTGAAGATATTTAAAAGGTGTAGGTTTGGCCCTTGGGGACATCATTTAATGGTGGAGTTGGCAATGCTCCAACCATTAAACGATGCTGGGTTAATGGTTGGACTTGATGATCTTAGAGATCTTTTCCTACTTAAATTATTCCATGGTTCTGCAATTACTACGTAACTCGGCTAACTTGAGTACAACTCAAAATCCTGGCTTTGTCATGGGGAAGTTGCTGAAGTTGATGGCATATCCTGCAAGGTGTGCAGTTTAAAGCATGACTGTAAAGCCCCAACTCAGTACCTGGTCAAGTGGTTCACAGGTTTTTCACTCACCAGAATTCCTGCTTGTCATCGCTTCAGCAAGTGCTGCAGTGGAGAGAGACCAATACAGAGCAATTCAAAGGAAAGAAGTGTTGCCTGTAACCATGGAGAAGAGGCCTGGGCAGGGCAAGAGGTCTGGCTTTTACAACAGAGCCCAGAACCCAACCCTGCTGAAGGTATTACTTACCCACTAGTCTACCACTTCTCTTGGCTATCCAAGCTTGAGAGATTTTTAATCATAGCATCAGTTTCCACAAGCATTGCTTTGTAACATGGTTGCCTAATATTGTTGGCCCATCTTGCTTAATTTCTTGGGTTTACAGTAATTGTGATGCTTTGAAATTTTCCTTTCTGCCTGAAAAACCTTGGCATCTAAAAACACTCAGGCTTCTGCTGCTGCCTATGGCAACAATACTATGGTGTGCACATGAATGTCTTTACTCTCAGCATAGCTCAAAATAACAGCTGGATATAGGACATACATTGTAAGTATCATATATGTCATAATAAATAAGTGAACAAATAGAATACTTATTTTATGAATATCTATATGCTGATGTGCCTGGGGTGGAAAATGGCTGCCTTGAGTTGGAGAAGTCTTCCAGGAGCATTGTGGCAAAGATAACAGGGAGTGGTAAGCTGCCTGCTGTCCCATCCAGGAATCATCTGCAGAATAGAGCGACACAACTTAGAGCAGCACAGGAGGGAGGTGAGAGCTGCTTGCTGGAAGCAGGTGGGTGAATTCTGCCAGTGTTCTTGCCCAGGAACTTTCTGTGAGGCCTGTGACAGGTTTCAGACCATGAACCTTGCCTCCAAAAGTGGGTACTGTCCAGAGCAGCTGTCCAGAAAAGAGTAAGAACAAGGTAAACTTAATGATGTTTTCTTCTGATGCTCTTTGTGCTGCTGGTGATTTTTAACTAGAGAGCTGTTCCTGACTCTATGATTCCTCTCTAATAAAGTCGAAACTATTTGTTTCCTACCCCTCTTTGTGCAGTTCCATGGATTTACAAGTTCTTCTAGAACATGACCTATCTTCTTTTATTTTGCACATGATTCCAATAATTAATTTGACATCCTCCATTATTTTTTACAAAGAGGTTGTAAAGTGCTTGTCCTCCTGGCAATGGAGATACTGTAGATCTCTATCTTATCCTACCCTAGTCATTGCTCTTTAGTGTCCTGGTTTCTTTTTTCACAAACCTTTGGTAGTCTTCATCCTTCTTTGAACCTTTCCCATTTAAAGGATCATTTCTGAGCTGTGAGGACCAGGAATATGCGGACTAGAACAGCATCCAGAATGCAAAATGTGGACCAGCTTCCAGGAGGAAGCCTTTTGAGGATAAGAGTTTGCTCCTGATCTTAAGAGCAATGGTCAGTAGTTCAAAAAACACTTTTGTTTTTCATCAGAGAATGCTGCCAGGCTGCTGGGAGGAGCAGAGATGGTGCCAGACCTTCCCAATGACACAGAGACCTTTTGTAGGATCCAAAACAGGGAAGTTCAAGAGGTTGCTACAACTTGGGAAGTCAGCCTGAGAAAGAAAGAGGTCATCCTGATGAGAACTGGTGAATGGTTGAGATATTTTGACAATCCTTTCATTTCTAGACTTCTAATATTTTAAAATATTAAATAATTTTGTAGGAATAGAGAGAAAGAAAACAAGCCTGGTTTTTGGATTTCAGAGACTTGATCTTTGGGAAATCACCTTCAAAGCTGTGGCTAACGGGTCTGTGACATCATCAGAAAACTTTGCTGGAGGAGTGAGATAACGGGACCCAAAGGGATGATGTGTGCTCGTGTGCACATGGTGAGGATAAAAGATCCATATAGGAAAGGATGTTGTGTTTCTGGGTGTGTGATGGATGACAGCAGAGACCCAAGGGCAGGAGTGGGAAGGGTGGTTTATCAGCCTTCCTGGAAGAGATTAGCAAAGTGATGGATGGAGATAAGTAGACTGGGAGTGACTAGCATAGGCACTGAGAAGGCAGACAGCACTTGAAATGTGGGATTCAGTTTCTGGACAGCATCAGGGAGGGAGTAGGCAGTGAAGTGGCAGTGGTTAGGTCAGGCTGTTAGTGGGATTTCCTCCAGACACGTCATCTTCCTCCTTTTCTGCTCTTATGCTTTCATTTCCTCCCCTCTAGAGAATCTCTGGACGTGGCTCTGTGAACATCTGCAATAGCCTAACGAGGCTGGCAATATTCCCTGGAGCTTGGTGGAGCCCTCGCTGTGGGTCTGAGCCCTTCCTGGGGGTTGTGGTATATAATCCTTCAAACTCCTCTTTTAAACTAGGAGTGTGGGTGCTGGAGGATTTTTTTTTCAGATCTCATTTCTCTGGTATTTTATCTTTTGAGTTGTTGCCTGACATTATGTCCAATGTAGAAATATTTGTTCTTGCACCAGTGTTTTTTACTGCAGTAAAGTCTCCTGGTGCTTGGATAACATTGTGGTCTTCACTAGGCTTTGTCCTGCTACACCAGGCTGGGGTTTTGCTCATAAGCAGTTCTCTCCATTTCCAGTCCCATGTGCATAACTTCTTTTTGTTTCTCTAATGTGCAGACTCTCTAGCACCACCTTCCCCTAGCTTTAAGAAGTACTTCTCATTATCACTCCCTGCCTTTGTGGACTTTTAATAATTCTCTGCCCATTTCTACTATGTCACCCCATAGTCCTTTCATCAGGAATTCCCATCTCACATTGTATTCAATGGGGTTTTTTTTTGAGTTCATCTAGATTTGAGCTTTCAGGTATGTACCTAGAAATTAAATTTGCTCACCCACAATGTGTGGGAAGATTGAGCTGGCTCACAAATGACACTGAATGCCTCTTATTATCATGTATTTATTCCTGCAAGCAGCCACTGCTCCCAGGTCATCTCAGAAATAATGGAGCCAATTTTCAGAAATGTAGACCTTTAGCAGGTTAGAGTTGAGAAATCACTGATCAGAGCCAGGATTAGGATGGTTCTGCACATCTTAGCTCTGCCAAATCCATGTTACATCTCCGTTGCCTTTACATCCTTCCTTTTAGTGTTCTTCAAGACTTCTAGAGTCTTGAATGCTGCTCAAGTCAGCTGCAAAATCAGAAGTCACTTGGATATGGCATATATTTTGGACAAGAGCTCCACCTTCACAGATAAATAGACCCTCTCTGACTTCAGTTCCACATGTCAGTGTTACCAGAAGTGTAGCATGGAAGTGATCCTTTCCTGTGGATCAGGGGAATTTGAGCCCTCTGAACTTCTAGTGACCATAGCACAGTATATTCTGTTTCCTTATTTGCTGTTTCAGGCCGTTTCTTTCTCTGTGGGTGATGTCTGAGGCCAAGTCCTTTTGTGGGACATTTTTTCATCTGTCTGTCCTTGCCCACCTTCTTCCTGACCAACAGCATGTGACAGAAAGGACACCAGGTTCCCTTTGAAACCTGTCCGTCAGTCACCATGACCACAAAAACAAGTTTTAGACTCAGCAGAGTCCTCAGGAGCTGCCTCACCCCAAAACACCCAGGAAACCCTCCAGCATGACACCAGCAAGCTCAAAATCTCAAGAAACCATGGTGACTTATGAGGAGAGAGCAAACCAGAACCACAGCACTGCAACAGCCTTTGCAAATTCCTCTGTTCTAAATGTGTCCAAGTCAGAAAGGGGCAGAAGAGCAGGCAGGTGAACTGTGCCTCTCTAATCCAGACCCTGGTGACATCTGTCATTCTCACCTGGGGACCTCTATTACCACAATCCTGCATAACACTGGGCAACAGCAAGTTTGTGAGATGCTTGATCCGACTCCTTTGCACATTTTGTGTGCTGCAAAAGACACTGACAATCAGAGCAGTTGTGCTCTGGGAAAGAAGAGTGATGTTTTTTGGCAGCCAGCAAGGTGACAAGGAGAAGTCTGGAAGTGTAACATTGATTATTTCAGTACAATATAAAACACGATGCGACAAATAATATAAGCATATTGAAAGTTCAATGAATACCACATAAACTTTGGACCTCCAAGCACTCAGGATGTCCACAGGCCTGCAGTACTCCTCACAAACTGTGTCAAAGGCTTCTTCCAGTCCAGTAATTGTTTCACTTTGAGACAAAGGCATTAGTTCCAGATTCTGCCATGACAAAATACATAGAGCTCACTACTTTCGATCTATGCACCTCAAAGAACCTTTATATTTTCCTCTGTTTCCTTGGCAAGATTAACTCAGATGGACTTTAACCTGTTCTTATTTATCTTCATTTGATTTTGCTTTGTGAAGTCTTTTGTTGTTGTTTCAGAAATCAAAAGCCCTTTACTTATCCTTATGTATCAACTACAGTAACTATTCACTGGACAGCAGGGCTTTTATAAGTTACTCTTTCTAGTATTTTTGCTTCTTATTGGAATTAAACCCAGAATAACACCTCCTTTTATCATCTCTCTGACTGTGTAGTGACAAAACCTGTCAACTGTCACATCTGGTAGTGCCATGATTAATGGAAGCTATTCACCAGTTGCTGAGATGCTGTTTTCCTGTAATGACAATTGTCAGCCAAAAAGATTTTCATCTATTTTCCATAATTCTGATAATGTCAGAACAACAACCCTGTGAATGAACCTACGGGGAGGTGCATCTGAATTAACTGAATTCTGCAAGAAAGGAATCTTTTTTTCTCTTCCCCCCTGCCCTCTGCCCTTGAGATGCTCTTTCTCAAGGCTCCCTCATGACCCACTGGTGTTCAGCAAACAAAGGAACATAAGCCTTGTCTGTCAGCATCTCCAGAAGCAGAAAATACAATTTACAGTGATTTGCCTCCTTCCTAATCACAGTTAGACGTGCAGAGAGGTGTATGGCTTTGGCAGCTAGAAGGGGTGATGAAGTCAAAAAGCCTCCTTTAATTTAAGTTGCTGATAAACATGGTCAGTTTATCCTCCTCTGGAGCACAGCAGCTTGTCAGGCTGCAGGTCCTTATTTGGAATTATTTTCATGTGCCTGGAGTCAAGCCTAGGTCATCAGTTTCATCAAAGGAGGAAGTTTCTGAGGATGACCATCACAGATGCAATAAAAACACAATAGAAACCAAGGTTTTCTCTCAAAGCTTGGCAGCAGCAATAGCTTATTCCCCTGTGTGTGTGTGTGTATTTGTGTGCATGTGTGTGTGTAGTTTGAAGACATAAATACCCTCTGTGGTTCAGCAAAGTTCCTTGCTCACTTTTGAAACATTTTCCAACAAACCCATGCAGCCTTTTAATCCCCACATGCTGTGAAGTTGTGAAGTTTTTGGGGCATTTTCCCCTTGCCTTTCTTCCCCCCACTGGAAGTAGCAAAAAAGCCATGAGCAGAAGTGAGAGACCGTGGCCAGTGCTGCATATGAAGCTACTACAGTATTACAGCTGATTCCTGCAAGCCACCCTTTCCTGACAACACCTGACAGCACTGCAGAGCAACCCTTGCACATCTTTCTGCAGAGGAGAGCTTGTACTCCAGCCTTGACACTGGAAGCAGGAAAAACAATATCTTGTTCTTTCAACTGAAGCCCAAATGGACTAAAATCCTGCCATTATTCCCCAAATGAAGGAGGTTGCAAAGGCTTCAGTCACCAGGTGAGTGCTGCACACTATCAAATCTGAAAGAGAAAAGTTACGAAAGATATTAAAGCAACATCTCTGTCAGATGAAATTTTGCTTCACGGATTTGTAGCCCCAGTGACTTTTTTTGCGGGGAGCAATCTTGAAAAAGAAAACATGAGAGTGTCAACCCCAGGACAGGAAACCAAACCCCACCCACTGGGTCAGCTCAAAACCTCATATGTTCAAATGGTTCCTAAATTTCTGTGCTAGTAAAAGCAGATTCCCATAAGCCAGCAGGTACAAGCCATACTTCCCAGCAGCCATCTGAAAACTGGCATGATGGCACTTGGTGATCACCCTTCCCTAGTCAGATTTGCTCCCTATCACAACAAAAAGATGCCTCTTTAAGCAATATACAACCCTTGAATTTCATAGTTGCAGTGATGCCAACCAATGCTTTTCCACTAAAAATAGCAATAAACAATATGGAGACTGATACATGTTGCTTGGGAAGTATTTTTCCTCTCTGCCCTTGACCAGCCATTTACTGGCTTTATCTTGTATGCCACAACATTTTTTTCTTGTCTAGATAGCCAAGGTGAGTTGTACCTGTGTTCAGTCTTTTGATTTTGACATTAAAAATGCCAGCAGGATTCTTCTGTGCCATCTGGACTAACTGTAGCAATCAGTCATTTTGCTGAAATTTCAAAATTTTTACCTAATATATATGAGGTCTTAACTAAGGGGAAACAGGCACAAGAAGGTAATGTGACTTGATGATATCCACCTTTAGTTTTCCCTGCATGGTGTGGGATGGTGAAATAAGAAATAAAGAAATGTGGTTTACTTCTTGGCATTGGTACACCTCAATCTCCAGTGTCTGTCTGGTGCCATCCTGGTGCCAGAGCAGTAGCAGCTCACCCTTGGTAAGAGCTCACATCTTCCCTGCAGAGCACTACCTTTACAAGCACCAGCAAACCAAGAGCTAATGATGCTGCAGCCAATTTTGCCCATTCTGTAGGTTTCATCTGAGTCATGTAATGTGGTTTGAGAGCACTGACAGAGAAGTGGGACTTGGCAGAAAGCGTTGTTAACGTGAGATTTAATAAAGGTCATCAACTTCTGTGAGAGAAGAGCCCACCACTTCTCTCATCATTTACCGCCCCACTGTCTGCCCAACTCACTGCAGACTTTTCTTATATTCACCAAAGCAACGATGGCTGCAGGATGTCCCATCCCTGGAGATGTTCAGGGCCTGGCCTAGTGTGTGGCATCCGTGTCAGCAGCAGGGGAATTGGAATGAGATGATCTTTAAAGTGTCTTCCAACACAAACCATTCTGTGATTCTATGATTCTCTGTATAACATCCAGAAAATTAGACCAAGGGTCATCTCTACCAGAAAAATATTCTTTATCCTGCTGCTAAAACTCTGAGAAGTGGAGATCAGCTCTTGGATTTTTTTCCCTGTTGGTTAATGGTTTGGGAGTTCTTAGTTTTCTAATACTCATTTACTTGGTTTGAGACTTTGAGACACTTCTTTATTATACACCTGTGGTAGAAGGTCCGGTGTTCAGAGCAAGTAAGTGGGGGAGTCTAACTGGTGTTGGCTGTCTGCAAGTTTACCAGAGCAGCATCGGTTGCTGAAATGAACCCAAATGGACCCAATTGGTCCAGAACAAAGAAGAAATGCCACGAGATAACACAGCATTGCCAGGCCTTGTATTTTGGTATTTCAGAAACCTCCTGGAAGGATCAGGCAGTATCCCACCCATCTCCATCTCACTGAACAGCTGGAAATAAGCTAAAACTAAATGCAAGTTTCCTTCTCCTACCTTTCCCATGAAGCACCAGAGTTGATTTTACACACTCCTCCATGGTTTATAGGCACCTCAAAGCTTCCCTTTTCTGAAACATTTGGTTGCTGCATGTCATGGTTTAGGAATGGTATTCCACAATTTAGTAGTCCCACTTAAAACAAAAACAAACAAAAAACCCCAACAACAAAAAACAGCACCACAAAAAAACCCAAAAAAACCCCAAAACCCACAACAACAACAAAAATCCACAACAAAAAACCCCCACAAAATTGAAACAAACAACACAAATAACCAAACAAAACCCAAAAAACCCCACCAAAAAACTCCCTCACACAACCAAAAAACCACTACTACTCACTTCCACTCCCCATCTATCTTTTCAGCACAAAACACAGAGATAATAACAATTTACTGGAATCAACAACGAGATAAGAAAATGAACAGTAACAGGGACAATAATAACAAAAGGTGTGGGAAAAAGAAACTATTTACACAGAACGCCTGTGGCAAAATACCAGCTGTGTCTTCCCCACCACCCAAGGCTTCCTCCTGACTGGAAAGGAACATCCTTATTCCTGGAAGTGAGTGTCCCTTTCCCCACCCCTGGCAATGAATGAGGAGGTGCTGAATTCCTCAATGTCTTGGCCACGCTCCCTCCCTCTGATCCCGGCTGGAACCAGGCCCCGGCATCTCATTACAATTCCCAGGGTCACCTTGGTTAATGGATTTGGGATCAAGCAGAAGTCTTCTTTCAGGTCATGTTGCCTGGAGATGCAGGGGGTTTCCACCCAGCTTGTCTTCGTGTAACTTCCCAAGCTCCTTTGGCATCCCTGTCCCAGGTACAGCTTTCTCCATGAAAAGGCCTTGCCTGTGGGAGGCCTCTCCATAAATCCTGCTGCCTGTAATGATCAGGTCAGCCCCCTGAGAGCTGAGGTATTTTTGTCAATTAGTAGTTTGGGTTCTTACCACCTTCTCATCTACACCCAGCCTGTTCCTCAGAGCATCTGATCTGGCTTGAGAGTTCTGCAGAGTAGGAAACCTAGGCAGAAATTCTTTCATTTCCCTTTTTTTCAAGTGCTCCCAAACAAAAAAAAAAAAGGAAAAAAGGTCACTGGTCTACAAATCTGGGAAGCAAAAAACTTCCTACAGCAGAAATTTTGCTTTAATTTCTTTCATAATTTGTTCCTTTGGAGAATGGATTTGATTTGGGTGGATTTCTCACCCAGACTACACAGGTCTCTGGGTAGCCTCTGGGGGCCCCACAGCATCCCAGGTTTGTAATTTCCATGGAGTGGGTGTTTTGCAATTATGTAATGGACCACTTTGCAGAACTAGAAACACTGACATGGGGTATTTGGTGAGGATAAAATTTTCTTGTCCCACGTCAGGAAAGCAATCCTCATTTTCTCTACAGCATAGCAGCATAAGCAGAATTCCCACATACCTGCTACTCCAGCATGCCCAAATCCTGGCCAGCTCGTGGGCCTTCAGCCAGGACTAACACATCCTTCATCACTACTTAAGGTCCTGCCTCTCTCAGGATCCTACCCTGGGCAGGCTGCACAACCCCGGGCTGTGCAGACAGAAGGGATGAGATCCTCCAGAAGCTGTGGTTTTGCTGGCCCACTGCCATTCCAACCAGCCACGGGCTTCTCCCTGCCAGGTTGATTGTGTTGCTTTTCTTTGGACCTAGGTCTGGCGGGGGTATTGCTCCAGTACACCACAATGAGTTCATTAATAAAGGATCTGGAGCAAACGCTCATGAGACATGATGAAAATAATGGGAAATCATGATTGTCTGGGAAAAATAAAGTGATAGAGTGTTGCTACATGTATATAATAATTGATGAAATAATAATTATTAAAATAGCATTAAGTGCTATTTTAACAGAAGAATAACACAAACTTTGGGTAATTTTCACGCTGACAAGGCACGCTGACTTTTCTGGCTCCTCATGACAGCCTGCCGTGGTGCCAAAAACTGTGCAATCATGGCATGTATCCCTGTGTGGAATGCTTGGCATGAAATCAACCACCAAAACTGGAGGCACAACTGGAAGGGCAGCTCTGTCATCACAGAATCACAGGATGGTTTGGCTTGGAAGGGGCCTTAGAGACCATCTTGTTCCAACCCCTTGCCATGGCCAGGGACACCTTCCACTAGACCAGCTTGCTCAGAATCCCATCCAGCCTGGCCTTGACCATTTCCAGGCATGGACTCTCCTCAGTTTCTCAGGGTGGTGAGAGATCACAGGTAAGGGCAATACCCAGCACTGCAGGAGCTGGTGTGCAGTCACGATTTATGCCTGGAGGCCTGGAAAGGCTCCCAGGTGACCAGCTGACATAATCTTTGTGAACTGCTCACTGCAGTTAAATAAAGGGGCAGGAATTCAAGCCCTCAAAATATTGTCCATGCTTTGCCGAGGTCTAAGCACCTTTCCCATGAGACTGGAGGAGAGTGCTGGCTTAGTCACAGGCTTGCCTAGTGGTTCAAGTAGCTGTTTCCAAGTGAAAGATAACACAAAAATGTGTGTTTGTGCATCTGAAGCAAAGGGTAGTATATCTAGTGGTAGTGTTTCATACTCTGACTCCTGCAAGGAAATAAAAAAATACCCCAAAGCATCTCACGAGCATATTTCTCCTTGGATATGGCTCATTGAAGTTCAGTGTAGAGCCTGTCCCAAAAAACATCACATCCAACCCAAGCCATTCTGTGATCTCCTAGGACTGACAGTGTCCAGAGGCAGCGGAGAGGGAAATTGGAGCGATAAGTGGAAAAATAACTTTCCCCTCTCCTTTGAAGTCTTGCAGACGCGGTGCTGAAACCAGCTCTCTTGGAAAGCACAGCAGCTCGCTGCGCCGTAAATTCACGTACGCTGGGGCTCCTCCAGAAATCTGCGAGCTCAGAGTTGAGAGAGATCAAAGCCTTAGGTAAGTAGGGCACCTATTATAGCTAGCATTTCTCTTTTCTTGAGAGGAGATGGGAGAGAGCAGGAAGTTTGATTTTGCAAACCTAAACCAAAAGTTTATTTCTGTAGCTGGGGGATATCAGAGACCTCTTCACAGAGGTTCTGAATTTGCATCTTTCAACAGCTGACATTCCCAGCATGCAAGGAACATACTCAGGCCGTCCAAAAACCTGTAGAGAAAGGGGGAAACAATGCTAAAAAGGTTACATCATTGTATAACTTACTCCCCTGACAATTTAAGCTCTACTTGGGCTTATCAATGTTGCAATTATTTCTCTTGTTCTTATTTGTTAGATAACATTTTTCAAAAGCCTAAATAATATTGCTGGGTTAAACAGAAGCTTTTAGGTATGTCTGTGGTATTGCCTTAGCTCAGATTGTCCTGGGAGGAGATGGAGAGCTCTTCACATGCTCAAAACATGGGAATATGTGAAAAGTCTTAGAAAAATATAATTCCTGCCTAGTTTTCCTCTCCAAGCCTATTCCAGAGTCTTGGCATCTTCAAGTACCTCTTGGGACACATCAAATAATGAAAAGCCAAAACCTACATAAGGTTTTCAGTAAAGCAAATTTTGGAATTTTGAGCAGTGGGATATATTCTCATATGGTGGATGCTGCAGGTCAGTTTCACTGAGGGCCCTTGGCACTGACAGCCTAATACTGAAGGCTGGAAACAGCTGCCTGGCCTGGAAAATACAAAACCTTTGGCCAATCCTCAGTTAGTACATAGTGTGTTAGTTTCATTTCTAACTTAAACTGGGACAGAAAATGGCCCTTAGTAACCCGTTCCACAAAGGGAAGCTGAGTCTCATGTACTCTGCTTTGCCTGCCATGCTGAGGGAGTGTTTTAACTTTAAGGTTTTATTATAAACATGTTAGCCATTAAGCTTCTAGAAGTCCTTCACCAAAACTTCTCCTCTGCCATAATTGGTGCTGGTATGTCTGAGTCTGCTCTTGTGGGGGATTAAAATTGGTTGCACCATGTTGTTCTCAATGAACACTGTTGTGCTTGCTCATGGGATATGTTAAATAAAAGCATTTGGGATGTCTTAGAGTTCCCTGACCAATTCAGGGTGGATGATGCCAGACAGACATATGTCAGCCATCACTTGCAATAATATTTTAAATGTTTAATGGTAGAAGTTCATGTGTGTTAAACAATTTCAAGTTTAACACGTGTTGTGATCTTTTGCTTGTTTACATTGTTAGACCCATAGGGTCAAATTCTAATTTATGATCCTGTTGTAAATTCAAAGTCCTGTCACATTAATGATGTTACCTGGGAACCACATTGATGATGCTAATTGTGGCTCATGTTAATGATGTTAATTTCAATCACAGAAAAAGTGACATGAGCCTTGCACAAGACTTGACTTACCTCTAACAGAGTCAGCTCTGAACAGACTGTTGACTCCTATATGAGATTGAGTTTCACCTTTATTTGGGCCAGATTTTATTCTGTTACTGTTCTCTAGCTGGTATTTTATACAGATGCCTCTCGTGACTTTTAATGTAGTTTTCTTGTAATGTTCTCTACATTTAACTGCTGGTCAGAGAGCCAAAGTTTTCTCTTTTCTATTCAACCATGACTGAAAAATCTCAGTTTTTCTGGAAGCCTTAGAAATTGTTGCTTTGAAGGTTATGTCACTGATATTCTCATAAACTGCTGGGAAACTGAGACTTTTCACAGCAGCCAAAGAGAAGTAGGAACATGAATCTTCTTGAAATTCACAGGAAGGTGACAACCACACTATAACAAAAGTTAAAATGGAAATCTTGGTCAGAATTCTCATGGCAGCAGTGGGTTGTAGTGACTACATGACCATGTGCTGCTTTTAGACTCAGATTGTGGCACCCATTCTTTAGTTAACACCTCTTATTTTTAATTTTCCATCATGATGAAAGCATCAGGGAGTCTGTCTGTGCAATAAACATCCGACCTGCCTTAGAACAAATCAAACCAGTGCTAACAACACCAGGGAGGGCTGCCTGAATCCTAATCAGGAACAACAAACCCATTTCTACAGAGCTGTGTCTCCCTGGGGTCTTATGCTATTCCTTCATATGTTTCGGAGTGAAAGTCTGTTTATAGCCCCATTATAACATGTTTAGCATTAAATGTCAGGAAGCATCTGCTGGCATATTTCTCAGTAGGAGATTTCTAAATTCTGCAAGTGTGTTTGGGTAGCTGTCCTGAATATACATGGGAGTTCCCTCTAGAGACCTAAGTCATGTCTTTGAAGGCAAATTAATGCTGCCTTATTGCAAATATTCTTCATATAACAGGGTACTCAGCAAATGGTCAGGCTGAATATTCAACAGCGGACACTTTGTTCTTCCCTCATTTCGGTAGCATCCACTCTCTGGCCCGTGTTGTAGGGACCACTGGGAGATTTCTATTGCTGTTATTTCTGACATGTGTGAAGGCACACTCCCATGACATACAGGTTTCAGTCATAATGCTGGTTTAAGGAGTTAACCTCTGCCTAACCCCAGCACCACGATTCATCTGACATGGATTCTGACAGTGCAAACCTTTGTGAGACCCTGTTTTGAACTCAGTGGCTGAAAAGATGTATTTAAAAAGAAAGAAGGGAAGAAAGAAAATTTGAAAGCCTTTGCATCTGATTTGTCTGGCAATAACTTCAAGCAGACATAACCAGAGCTCACCAGTTGTCACTACATTGTGCAGACATTGCTTTAATGCCAGTGAGTCAGATCATTGATTCATAGAATGGTTTGGGTTGGAAGGGATCTTAAAGAACACCCTGTTCCAACTCCCCTGCCATGGGCAGGAGCACCTTTCACTAGACCAGGTTGCTCAGACCCCCATCCAGCCTGGCCTTGAGCACTTCCAGGGATGGGGCAGCTACAGCTTCTCCAAGCAACCTGTGCCAGTGCCCCAGCATCTTCCCAGAAAAGAATTTCTTCCTAATATCTGATATAAGCCTACTCTCTTTCAGTTTGAAGCGATTCCCCCTTGTTACTGTATGTCCTTGCAAAAAGTCTCTCCATCTTTCTTG
>VWZP01006535.1:444611-462005 GCA_013396995.1 Dicaeum eximium | reverse complement strand
ATCTCAGGACTCCACATAGTTCTCAAGTTATCCTGGTCATTTCTTTATAAGCATAAAGAAATACTTGCCTGGATTAAGTTTGACTTGCTATTGTTTTTTCTTTTTGTATTGTGTCTTGACAGTACCACGACAAATAATATGGCAAAATACAGTGTTTTGGACAGTATCTTGTCTTGGATACCATTCTTCAGACATTCTAACAAATACTTCCCACCCCCTCCTGCTACCCAACTGTCCACTCAAAACTTAAGGACAGAAAATTAACACATTTAAAAATCTGTCTTCCTCATTTTAGAGAGCCAGGCTGATGGTAAATAGTTTCTAGTATGCGGCGGGGCAGGGTCCCAGCCCGGTGCCCCACCACCTTCCCTGTGACCGTCGCCGAGGAGGAAGGAACGGAGGAGCCGCTGCTCCAATCCACACCGCGGTTGCTAGAGTAGTAAAACGATTCCACGAGAAGGAAGAGAAGGGAGCCTCAGGCTGTGTTCCACAGGCTTTATTGCTTGGGGCTGACCAGCAATGTCAAACACCCAACTGCTGTGAAGGTGACAGGAGCTGCAACTCCCCAAACAGGCGGAGGAGCAGGGTATATGAACAGAACGGATAGCCAATGGTAAAGCAACAAAGGAGGGTCCAGGTAGGTGTGCACAAATGAGATCTGAGGGATACAAAACAGGCAGGAACGCCAACCAATCACTGAACAAACAGAAGAGAACTCTCTTGAAAGTGGGGAGGAGAAAGGGGTGTGTTCCCAATGATGGATGGACCATCTACCAGGTAACAGGGGAGGAGACTAGGGAGTGACATCCCAGGGGCGAGCCAGCTCGAGATCCCCATGGGATTCCACACTAGTAATTTCAGAGAGAAAAGTTAAGACTACTGAGATAAACCACTAGAAAACTAAAACACCATAGCTATATTTCACTACTGGTTTTTGCTGACTTTCAACTGATTGATGTGTAAGCCTAGAAAATTTTCATCTTCCCATTAATGTAACATAAAATGTAAGCAATTCTAGGAACAGTCTCACACAAACCTCTAAATAACAGCTGAATAAAACATGCATAAAATGTGCAGAAAGATACATGGATTTAGTATTCCAGTGACTGTTTCATTAGCTGTTTAATACTATCTAGAAAATAATGGTAATTTTATTATATTTTTGAGTTTATATTGGTCAATCAGTTCAATGTAATTTCTCCTGACGTATAACAGTCATCAATTACTCTGTAGTTCTTCCTTGTTTGCTTTCCTTAACAGTAATTTATTTTATAGTAGAAATCACTGCCTTAATTTGTTTGGTTTACTTTTTAGCTTTGAATGATCATCCTAGACCAGTATTTGATTCACATTATCAAACTCAGGATGCATTTCTAAAGCCTTTAAGAATCACACTGCTGAAAAACAAGGTGCAGTTTAAAATGATTGCAAAGATTAATCTCTCTATAAGCCTTCAAATCAATAGTATTGATTTCAATTTAAGGTTTTATTTATCCTTGTTATTTCATTTAGTGAAGATCTACTATTTATCTGGAAGCAAGGCTTAAGCATATAGAGGTAATCATACCAAGTAATTTTTTTTTCCTTTTCATACAATGTCTCCTGCCCAGCACTCTGAAGAACTGTCCAACAAGTAGTGAATTTTTCAGCAGAAAAGACATAATTGTTATAGATGTCATAAATAGTCACCTAGTCAAATACTTTTTTCATGCTATAAATACTATTTCTTTATTAAGGTTCTATTTGCAGTTATAAGTAGTAGTTAGTGCAAGAAAATTTCTTGTCTGTAACAATGATCTGTTCTACTGATGTGAGCAGCAGTCACATCTGACAGCACTGTCAGAATCATAGATTCATATAGTGGTTTGTGTTGGAAGGGACCACAAAGATCATTTAGGTCTAATCCACCCGACACAGTCAGGGACATCTTTCATTTGACCTGCTTACTCAAAGTTCTGTCCGGTCTGGCATTGGACATCTGCAATGGACAGTCACAACTCTGGGCAACCTATTCCAGTATCCAGTCTAAATCTGCCCTCTTTCAGCTAAACATTGTTCTCTCTTGTTCTGTGACTCTGTGACTGCCAGTCTTGGTTATTAAAAAAAAAAAAAAAAATCATCCCCATCTTTATAGTAAGTCCCTGTTATATATTAAAAGGCCAGAATATGGTCTCAGAACCTTCTCCTCTCCAGGCTGAAATAACTTTGACTCACTCAGGCTTTCTTCAGAGGAGAGGTGTTACATCCCTCTGATCATTTTGTTGCCCTCCTTGGGATCTGTTCTGAGAGGTTCGTGTCTTGTAATGGAGACCCCAGAAGTGAATGAAGTATTCCAGCTAGGGTCTCAGCAAAGAGGAGCAGAGAAGCAGAATCAACTCCCTCATCCTGCTGGTTGCCTTTCTTTTGTGCAATGCAAAAGACAATTGATTTTCTGGGATGCAAGTGCAAATTGTCAGCCCAAATCCAATTTTTCATCCACCAGTATCTCCCAATCTTTCTCTGCAGGGCTGTTCTCAGGCAATTCATTACCAATACTCTACTGATACTTGAGAGATTGCACAGCAAAGTTAGAGATTCCCCAACCCTTGAAGTGTTCAAGATCAAGTTGGATGGGGCTGTGAGGAACCAAATCTAGTGTAAAACGTCATTTGCGGAAAAAACTAAGGCCACAACTCCACAACTAGTAAAAGTTGGGAAGTAGGTATATATCTTTATTCAGCACTGGGCACATGTGGGATAGCTCCCCAAAAGACATGCGCACCCCCCAAAAGTCTTGAGTCTCTTTTACCCCCCTTACCTGTGCATATACATAGAGTTCCACAGTAAGTTCATGCATATTCATTTTACTAGTTTCTCATTACAATTAGTTCTTAAAGAGAGCTTTCTGGTCATCTTGACCATCTCCTCCAGCCTCAACTTTGGCTCTGTCTTGCTCCAAGGTTGGAGAGGGCCCCTCTTATTTCCTGTTTAGCTTGGAAATTCGCACACCTTTTCTCCTTGTCTGAGGCAGTTTAGCGAGCACAGGCTTTTAGCAAGAGCAAGCAGTCTTGGGTACAGCAGTTAACAGACTAAACAAGTTGAAACAGCATATTTCATCTATGCGAGCAAATTACAGCACACTTCACCTAAGTTTGAAATGGATTTCTACTCAAGTTAAATTTTTAACATTTTTTAATTGTTTCAAATGTCCCTGCCCAAAGCAAGTGGGTTTAGACCTCGTGATGTTTATAGGTCTCTCCCAACTCATGCCATTCTATGATTCTATGATCTTCCTGACCCAGATATGGGTCCTTGCACATGGACTTGTTGAACTTCATGAAGTACACATGGGTCCACTTCTTAATTTTGCCAGGTTTACTCTCAAGCATGTCAATGTCCACAAGGCCTATGTGTTGTAGTATAACTTCTTCCTTTGATGTATAGATAGAATATATACTATCAGACACAAGAAGTTCTCTGAAGTAATTAATCAACTGTAGAAGTTATAAAGTCAAAACATTATTTCATCTATCTTTACCTTTTGTGCAGCATATGCCTTAGGTGTGCTTTATATCAATTTGTATTCTAACAGTAGTTTTGCTTTTAGATAAGTATTGTGTTTTGTCTTGATTTAAAAATTGCTTATGAAGAATTCATTGCAAATCATACAACTTTTTCAGTTGGTTAACAATGTTAATTGAAATTTGTTTCACTTATTGAGTAATTTTCTGTAAGTTAGCTTGAATTCAATATATTAGGGTAACTAATCTGTCATATTTCTGTTCATATAAGTTATAGAATCTTCTCACCTCCCATTTTGCCATTTTCTCTGTTCTTTATACATTCAGTGACTCCATTCATATCCATTTTCTAACCATTTAAATTTTCTTTTGAGTCTGTGCATTTTCTCCACTGATTGTGGCCACCGCTTCTGGCACTGGTAACAGTTCTACAAAGAGGAATAAGAAAATCAGCCAATGTTTACTGAGACTATCACTCACACAAGCAAGGGTTACTCTATTTTTCTGAGCACACTGGTCATTCATGGTCAGCTTTTATTTATTAACCTCCTAATATTTAAGTTACTACTTCCCAAGCCAGAATCTTCCACTCTGAAAGAATGGTTTATGTTCTTCTGCCCTACATACAGATCTTGCATTTAGCCAAATTTGACATGTTTGTAGATTGATTTGACTTCTTAATTTTCCCCTTTTTCTCTGGCCATCCTTGAGTCTTTTATGAGCATTATCAATCATGTACATTTGTGGTAAAATCATTAAATGATGAAAGACAAGAACAAATATGTAGGATTACAATAAAAACCTGCCTGCCTGGTTAGTTCTGTCTGATTGACTTCACTGGGAAATCTATCAAATAACTTGACTGTGTTTGGAATGCTTTTCAGTGAGCTATTGCATGAAAATGATGACTCATAACAATACAGGAACACTGAGGGAAACAATCAAATTTTCAGTTGTGAGTACAAAATATTGCTAAACTACCTAGACAACACGATATTGCCGCCAATTTGCTTGAGTAAACAAAAATCCTGCAGAGTCTCACTATACTAACAGAAATAATTTCCTAGAATCAACCAATCAATCCCAAACAACTTATTGCTTTAGAAATTAATAAATAAAACCATCACTATGAGCCAGAATATTTCACAATACATTTTTGTCTTGCATAGTTTTTTCACATTTGATTTAAATTTATTAAGGAATACTTCTAAGTTGAACTTTTCCAAATTTGAAAAGAATACCCAAAGGAACACTGAAAATTGGATTTTAATTATTTCTTTACTTTTTTAACATGATAGAGTCAATGTAATATTTTAAACACAAATGTATTAAGCATTCAGTGTCCTACTTATATAGGAAGTTATTTCCATGATTTAGAATCATCTTAGATTTAATTTTTATGTTTGATAAATGTGTTACTCGGAAAAGTTTTTTCCTCAGGATCATTTGGTAGTGAATAAATTATATGTAGTCATCATTAATCTGAGTACTTCAGGACTAAAATAATTAAAGTATACCTCGTCCATCAGTTCATGGTAGAGTACTGCACAGAAATAAAAAAGACTTCCTGATGTCATATAATGTCATATAATCAGATATAGACATAGTAATGCATAGGAAACATTTAATTGAGTGTTCTTTTTCCCTATTCTTTTATCCTGTTGAGATTGCCATGAATGAAATGCAAGTGGCTGATAGCATTTTGTGTAGCTGGTTTTCCATTTTGTCAGCGCACAAGATATTTTTTCATCACATCACAGGGCATTTAATTGCATTACGTTTAATCCTTTGTAATCCTTTAAATCCTCCATTTAATCCTGAGCACAATGACACCTTTTTCGCTTGTGCTTTGCAGCATGTTTTAAGGACGAGGAAGTTAGGTTGTGCTTTCAGCACTCCAAGAGCTTCTGATTGTGACATCATGCAGATTGCACAAGTACCATTCACTTACTTGCACTATGTCTGACTGCATATAAACAGCAACTGTTCAGTATGTACATATGCAAAAATAGCAGAATTTAAAAAATCCATGACAGTCAGTGGGATTTAGAGACTTGGATAAGACTCTTTATGGAGACTGGCCATTGAAATTGTGCGGTCTGCTTACTAAGTAGTTATGTTTAATATTGTCCAATAGTTCAAGTAATTACCTTTTTAATTTCAAACATTGGAAAACTTTATCTGAGGCTTAAAAGAGCAACAAAACCCACATGTGTTTGTATTTGCAATCTTTTTCATCTACACAGCCAGTGGCTAAAATGCAGTTTTAGACTAATTAGATTTTTATTTTTCTACTACCATTTGGCAGTGCCATTTTCCCTGATATTTAGAGGGGTTTGAGTTTTGTGTTGTAGTTTTTCTTTGCTTCTTTCTGCATTTCTCCCAATATACTGCCAGTTTTATTATTCACTGGTGTTACACGCACTTCAAAGATACCTGCCCAGAATACACCGAGGTAAAAATACAAGTATATATAGTTATATAGACTTATAATTTGCCTCTGTTTTCAGGTTATGGACTCTCTGTAAAGCAAACCAGATCTACTACACTAAAGAAACTAGACCACTGAAAAACTAGCAGCATTCTGATGTCTACTCTTTGTTCATGTGACACTTGATTATCTGTTCTTGTAAAAAGGTTGGGTAGCTAATGGAGGGGGAATCCCAGAATATAACACATGAGGAAGAAAACTCTTCAAAAAGTAATGCTCTGGGTATAACTTTATTTCTCACCTCCAGAGAAAATTTGTACCAGAGGGCAGAAGCAAGATGACGGCTACAAAGAGCCTTTCTCAGGAGAATAGTTTGTATTCAATAAAGAACACAGCTTAAATGTTTTAAAGACATCTTGCTTCATAGTAATCCTGATAAGGTCATTCATGTCTGGACTGCTACACACCTTTGTGCACTAATGATCTGGAGATAAAGCAACAAACACTATGAGTGAAGTCCTTAGAAGCAAAGATATGTGAAAGATATGTGGCTCAAGCCTTAAAAGCTAGAGATGTTACAGTAGTATAAAATCACATGGAATGACTTAACTAAGTGTATGTAGCGTACACGTGTATGGAATATTTGTTTGGATAGCTGTTCAGGTTTTGTTTTGATTTGCTTTGGTAGCTCAGTCTTCTGCATGATATTACCAGAGCAATATAAGATGTCTATCTGACAGTAAAAAAACAACAAAACTTTTCAGACAATTTGCAATATGACTAAATCTCTGAACTGCTAGTACTCATTTCTCAGCATTGATGGTGCACTATAACTTGTACACAAAATTCATCAACAGAACAATTTTTGTCATTGTCTCTATATAATTTTCACCTCATATCATTGTTAATTAATATGACAATTAACATAGTTATTAATTGTTAACACGTCTGCATAATCTATAGTATCTTCTGTGAAGTAAATATTAACTTCATTTCCAATTGCCAATCTAACAGTAAACTACTGCTCTGTATTGTCTGCCCTAGTTATTTCCATGACTTCATACATCTTCTGCCTCCCACAGAAAACTGTACACAATCGCCTGCATTTTTTCATTATTCTTTGGAACACAGATGGATGCATAAATAACCTGCAGTAAAGCAAACAAACACAAACAAATGAGCAAGGAATTTCAAGATCATGTGTGTGCATGGAAGGAATTGTATTTAGGGCAGGAATTAATTACTAATCAACTACTCAGTTGAGGATTCTGCCTTATTTTAAAACTAGTTTAATCAGTAAATTCTTAGTTTTGAAGGAGAATATGACAAAATGTTGACTATGACTCACTCAGAATTGCTCAATTTTTTTTAATAAATAAACTGATATGGAATGGAGTATCCTAAATAATAAATAAATAAATAAACTGATATGTGAATGGAGTATCCTACCATTTGACTTCAAAAATATTGTCAAAGAAAAATGAAAATTCCCACTTGTCTGTCTGCAGCCTTCAACACAATCTGATTGTCACAAAACCTCATTATGTCTTTGGTATTCTTGAAATCAAGGGAAAATAAAATATATATAATCAATATGAACTTAAAAATTAGAAAAGTTTTTAACTGGTTACTTTGGTAATGAAAGAGCATGCACATAGGTTGTCTCTTTTTTTCAGCAGAGGCACCTCTAACAGGAATCTGTTAGATCCCACAAGAATCTTGATTTTCATTCAACTGCTAACCTTTTGTCAGGTATTGAGACTCATGTGATAAACACATTTTAGGAAACATATTCCATTTTAATCTAAAGCACTCTTTAACAGTAATGATACAATTAAGCAGTTGTACATTTCTAGCTAACATGACAAATGAAACATTACAAATGAAACCAAGCCTTATTTGGAAAAGAGTATATCATTGCCTTTATATCACTAATACAGGAATAGATTAGCCACTACTGGAATAGTTTTTGTATATAAACAAATAATCCCTGAAAGAAGAAATACGCCAAATTCAGTCCTCAATGCAGAACTCATGTTGCATTAAGAAAATTTAATTTTTTAAGTCTGTAGGATTGACTATTTACCCTGCCCCATCATACAAATGTGTATCTATTCCCACATTTGTGCATCTCTTCATAAAATATGAAAAAATATATCATTTAAGAACCTCTCTGAAGCAGAGGTATATTACCACTTGATTCCTTTCTTAAGCAAAGAACTGTGAAACTAGTTCATCATATGGCTTAGGCTGCCTCTCATGGAAAAAAATCACAGTCAATATTCTCAAGTAAGATTTCTTCTTTCTACACTCACCCTCCATTCTTCTGCAGAAGGTTAGCAAAATCATCAGAATGAGCAAAAGAAGGGAAAAGTAGGTATATTTGCCTTTAAGATCTATAAAATATTTTATTGGGAATAGGACAGTAGGTATGCTGCAAAAGGGCAAACAACCTATGCCCAGGGCAACCAAGATACAATCTTTACTGCTGCTTAGTGACTTAAGTGATGACAAGGCTCCAGTTTCTGATAGCGTACACATGTAATGCCAAATAAATAATCACACATTTTAAAATTTAATGTTTTTAACTAATTAAATCTAATGTTTTGAATTAATTAAAGCTACATTCTTTATTCTTAAAAAAAAAAAAAACAGGGAAATCTAACAGCATAGCTCTAAATATAGGTACTACAATGACTCTGCTGCCAAATGCAGAACAGCTGCATAATCATAGTTATTCATCATGCCTTCTATAATAAAAAATCATTTAATGCACAGCAGGTTTTGTGCAAGGAGATGGAAGAGGAGAGGATTTGTGGAGCAACTTGAAAGCAAGGGAGGTTTTGACAGAGCATAAATTGAAAATATACGTGAAGGCATCCTGTCTTGGAAATGGCACCTGGTATGATTTCAAAAATGTAAACATATGTTCTCAAGCACACACGTATGTATATGCCTGTATGAACTGAAAACTTAATGTAAGTCTAGTGCTCATGAAGCTCTGCCTTTTGTCTCTTCCCAAAAAGCTGCAGTAGTATTTGAGAGCTGCGTTGCTAATTATGACAACTGAGAATATGTAAATATTGTTAAGTGTTACTCCATGCCAGACTAGGTAAGTTACAGTGAATGAACGAACATATAGTTGTTTAAATTGAGTTTGGTCATGTCCCTAAGGCTGTATTTTTCTTTTAACTGCACTTCCAGATTTCTGAAATGTTAAGTACACTGGAGTGCTGCCAGCTGAATTACAAAAGGCTGGCAGGTAGAAACAAGAGTAAGTGAGTAGCTGATTGGTTGGCAATAGAAATTAATCTATGGTCCAGGATCTTTACACCCAGAAGTCATCATTTGGCTGATTACATTCTGGCCTGCTCTGAGACAGCCCTGAGTATCTTCAAGCCAAAAGCATATGGAAGAAGTACTGGCTGACTTGTCCAAATAAAGCCTGGGGAGACAAGGCTGCCCAATGTCTCCAAAACTGAAGAGGAACAAAGAGAATTATACCAATTTTTACCAGAATGATTATAGCAAGTGAACTAACTGGACAATGGCCTACCAAAAACAGCTCATTCCAGAGACAGACGGTACAAAGAAAAGTGCATGGCTACTCGTTTTCAACATGGCTGCAATGCTTGGGAATATTTATGAATCCTAAAAAAAATTATGGCTGTATTGTGCTTTGCTCAAAAACTGGCTGTGTAAACGTGCATTCCCCTGAATCCAACCTGAAGGTTTAAGAGAAAGAGGATTTCAAAGGCAGTTATAGTTACAAGCTAAAAAAAAAAAAAAGTTTTACTGTCCCAAATAGGATGATATAGACCAAGGTTTTGGTTTTTAAAGGCACTAGTCATTTGGCAATACTGCTTTTCTTGAATGTTTTACTTCTGACAATTAAAAAAATGTTGACACCTCAGCTATCAAAATCAAATCCCTTATTAGGTGTCCAAAGTGGGTACAGAAGAATAGAAATATATAAACTCTATAGTCAAAGAGTTTTAAAGATCTTAAGACTCTGTTCCTCATTTCAGCAACCTAGTTTATCCGGCTAAACAATAAGCCATGAACCTGCTTGCTTTAGGTTTTCTTTAATGTTGATAGACATGTGTTTCTAGAGGGTGTTTCTAGAGGTGTTTCTAGAGAGTGTTTCAGAATACAGCAGACTAGAATAGAGAAAATGCCAAGTTTATTATCAGTACTGCTAAGTCAACAGCATGACAGCCCTGTAGCTGTAGTCAATTTTTGACAGATACCTCATAAGACTTCAGGTGTTAGAGAACACTGAAAGAACAAATAGAAGTTTATAAGTCAGATTAAGAAGTAACTCCAATTTTATTTCCTTTCTACTTTTAGGAGGAGATCTAAATTTCACTGTAAAATTAAAATAAATACATAATATTGTTGTCTTTTGGAACAAGAAGCTTAATTCAACCTTTGATCACGTTTTTTCATTTGAAATTTAGAAGATGCTTTTTGGCATTGTCAGTCACCTTTTCAGCAGAAAACATGCAGTTAAGTCAAAGGGTAGGAGTTATCTGATCTGTATTTATGGATACATGCTTTTTTCATCTTCAGTGGGAGAACAGTTCAAGTAAAGTTATAAATCTGGTAGTGCAGTTCCCCACTTCTGTATTTTTAATCGATTTCTATCACCACGCATATCTGAAGTGTGTCCTGCTTGCAAATTCTTTCCAGTCTACAACTGGGATCTCTTAGTCTTTCTGCTCACCAGTGAGCCAAAGTAGTTCTGGCTTCCCGTATTGAGATTCTCAATGAAAAACTTCTCTTAAAGAGCTCTTAACTCTTATTCTCAGCTGTCTTGAAATTCATCTCAGCAGTGTTTCCTTCAACCACGGAAGAGAAATCTCAA
This sequence comes from Dicaeum eximium, assembly GCA_013396995.1. Taxonomy (NCBI): domain Eukaryota; kingdom Metazoa; phylum Chordata; class Aves; order Passeriformes; family Dicaeidae; genus Dicaeum; species Dicaeum eximium. The sequence goes on along the minus strand of VWZP01006535.1, from coordinate 451,207 downwards.
ATAGAGAAGGGAGTATGCAATAACCTCTGCGGCGGAGCGTGCCTCGCTCTCCGGTCCGGCTGGCTCTCGCTCGCGCAATCTCCGACACGGCACCACCGCGAGTGTGGGCCGGTCCCAGGTCGCCGCCCGAGATGATAGAGCGCAGAGGCGGTCTGACCCGGGGCGCGGCTTCTGAGCACGGCGCTCAGCAGGCACCGGGGCGAGGGCAGAGGCAAGGGGCAGGGAAGAGACCTTTCCGTGTGTTGGTTCCCAGAGAAGCTTTATTCCCCCGAGGGGTCAGGGACGAAAAAGCCAAAAGCAATCCATTACAGTAACTTAGAAACAGGGGTGGCAACCAAGGATGGATACATACACAACCAATAGGAACAAACTTAGGGAGGAGTAAGGGGTGGAGATACATGATAATACAACCAATAGGGAAACAATAGGTGGGGAACTTAATCTAACAACCAATCATATCTAATGCATAACATAACAGACACAGAACATTCTGGGGGAATAGGTTGGGTTAACATAAACTGACAGGGAGCATGGGTGGGGATACAGGGATTGGCAGGGAAGGGGGTAGAAGGGAGGGAGGAGACTGACCTTATAGGGAAGGCTCAGGGGGAAGGACATCCTAGGACCAAGCCAAATAGAAGCAGGCGTGGGGATGGGTTTGAGAGCAACCAAGGAGTTTTAGGGGGTAGGGGGTAAATACACAAACAACCTAGGAAAATATACCAAAAGCGCACCGCAACAAACCTCTGTATGCTTAAGGGAGAGCTTTCTCCTCTGCTATTCTTTCACTGATCTTCTGACAGAGGTTTTCCCATCTAAAGGTCTGATAGCCAGAAGCAGAGGCTTTCAAGCTGTTGTAAACCAACTTCTATCTCTCTCATCATTTTTAGGCTATTTTCTCTAAAGTGCCTTTCTCTAAAGTTCTCTTTTCAAATATTTACTGTAGCTAGAGTGTCTTTTGTACTACACCTTCTTTTAGACATTGGGAAAAAGAACATTTTCATTTATGAAAATATGTTTCTACTGTAACTCTTAGGTGAAGTACTTTATTTCTATGGAAGGAAGTATAATGAAAGAGGTTTTTTCATTTCTTTAACTTTGCTTATAGTTTTGATCATGTACTTTGTTGGTATGAGGTATTTTTAAATATCTTGTGTTCTCTTACCGATGCTGACAGTTGCTAATGCATAGGAATTATAAACCATTTACATTCAAGTCAATTTTTTGAATCCATTTTTTATCAATATTGCTAGTACAAGATGACTACATTAGTAATTTTTTCTGGACCACTGTCTTTCAAAAACATCTATTAAGTATCTTAGAGAATGTGAATTTATGAGTATGCATTCAGCACAATAATTCTCACAAGAGAAAATGGGAATAAGTCAAGTGTAGTCAATATATAAACAGCTGGCAGAGCATAAAATTCAGGAGCATTCAGAACTGATGCAGAAAAGTGGTGGGCCTTTTATTCTTTCTAACAAGCACAAAGTGAGCTGACATTTCCCTTGCAAATCTTTATATAAAATATAAACATTTTTTCACTAAGATTTTTGTTCAAAAGAGACATTATTGCAAAACCAAACAAGGAGTATATTGTATCACAAAGATATTCAGAGCATTGTTCCAAATTCTGTCTCAATCATGATTTTTCTCCAACCAAAATGTAAATAATAAGCTAGCAACACTTAGTAGTAAGACCAGAATCATAAAATACCATAAAACCATGAGGAAAAGCCTTTTTTATCTATGACAGTTAAATGCAGTACCATGGATTTCCCACTGTCTGCATTTTCATCATCAGTGCCAGCACACTAATGCAATCCAGCTGCAAAACCAGAGGCTGGGTGAGCACGCTGCAAAGTCCCTGGGAAGCAGTCTAGCCATGGCTGCAGTGATTTGAATCAGATTCTCCATTTCTTTCCAGATGTATGTACTTCAACACAAAATGAAATGGTCTGTAAAATATGAATGTATCAGTTCAAATTGGCATTAGCTTGAACTTCTTGTTCTAGAGATTCTGACACTGCCTACTAAGTTGGAAAGGAAAACCACAGGAATTACAACAAAGCCAAATATTTGCTGACAGTTCTTTATCATTCTAAGTTCTATCATATGCATAGTTTTAACTATGCAAATATGTAAATTATTATGCTTAACCATGCATCATTTAGTAAAACTCTTAAAGCAGGACAGCTAGCTTTTAAGCATACAAGAGAAATGCTGTCACTGAGCATAAGATAAATGCAAAGAAGAAAAGACAAAGAAGTTTTGTTAAGATCAGCAGTTTCTGTATCAGAAACTTTTCATGCTGTAAAGACCAACTACTGACTTTCACCTTGTCTCCTATGCCTTAAATTTCTCAAGATCTATGCATCACTGGGCAAGAGACCTACAAATGAAACAATAGGAAAGACGGTACGGTATTTCAAGAGAGATTCACTGTGTAGGTGCAGGATTAACTTGGTAAACCAAAGGGATAACCAGGCTTCTGTAGAGCTTGAGGCATGGAATATAGTTTCTTGGCGTATCATTGCAGAAAATTCATAGCTTTTCTCCTATATGTTTTATATGCATTGGTATCTAAAGAGATCCTAAGGGTATCTAAAAAAACACTAAATTTTTTTATTACTTCTCATTTCCCTGATAATTTATTTAGATTTGTCTGTCTGATTATTACGCAGATGACCTCAACCATTATAACCTACTATTGACTTCAGCAAGCACTTTGCTTAATTTTCAGAAAACTGTAATTTAGTTGTTTTGGTTTGGGAACTAAGAGAAGAAAGAGTATCCAAAATAAATTAAGTGTTTGAATTTGAACATATGCTTTCTAGGAAAACTTACAAATAGTTTCTTCATACAATCTTTTCATGTTTTGCCTTGTAACTCTGTGATGCATTAATACTGTCCTCATTTTTTATTATATTAACTTAGTAAATGTAATAAACGATGGCCACCTAGAAGGGAGATCGTNTATTTTGAAAACCCCATGTGTGTCTGGCAAGCCATATCATCCACATGGTGTCATTCCTAATTATAAGTATGTTTAGTGTCATCTGTGCTGTATTATAAGGGTCAGAATTTTACAAGCTGCCATGTGAATCAGGCCCTGGCCTATGCTCAAATGTATATAAAGAGGGAACTTTTGTATTTGAAAACAATTTTTTTTTTTTTAACTTCTGATCTCTGGCCAGCTTTCTGAAAACAAACACAGAGCTATAATCACTGTCACTGTCAAAGAAGAGAGGAAGAACAGAATGGAAGGAGAAGTAAATTATGTGTTTTGAACATCATAATTGGAGAGCAAAAACTTTTATGGCTGATGACTTTTAAGTAATTTCTTCTTTTTCCTGCAAGAGAGATTCAGTGTTTTATAAGAGGAAGACTATCCAGCAGAGAAGACAACAAAAAACCCAAACCAAAAAGCTTTTCTAGATTTAATGTGAAATTATTTACATAGCAGACCTACTGTAATATATCTGTTTCATAACAGTGAAATAATGTCAGAACTTGCATGCAGCTGGTTTTCTGGGTCAGCAAAGAACCGAAGAAGACCCAGAAATTTACCAGGGCAGAACACATTCATCATGGGGTACAGAGGATTCAGCTTGATGCAGACAGGCAGAAAAGACAATATTAGCATCTCTGTAATAAGAAGCAGCTGGGGATATGAAATAATTTCTTTAGTCATAGTTTGAAAAAATGTGTCATAAAGTCAGGAATCTTGTAAAACTGTAAAAGATGTTCTTTGTACTTGTTTCACCCAGTCATTTGATTGGTTATTTTCTGTACACCACAGGAAGTCTCAAAAAGAAGAATTTATTTGCTCTGAAAAAAAATCCGACACTGCTTATAACAGTGAGAAAATAGGTGATTCCTGTTTTACATTTCTGCATTCTATGCCCTTGTTTTTAGACTGTGTATATTTATAAAATATGTTATCATTTAGGAGAACCCAATGTTTCTTTTAGAAGATTTTATTTAGTTTCTCAGTTCTAAACTATTTATTTGAATTTTTTCCACAAAATTTGCTGCTCTTCTTGATTTTAATAACAGTTTATATAAAAGGTTTCAGTCACGTCCAATAAAACAGTTAGATGAAACATGGGCTTGTTCACACTGAAACAATTTATTGCTAATTTTATAGAGAAAAGCTGCTACCTTTACACTGAAAATACTTCATTTGATAGAGAAACCAGCCACCAACTTATTTGTGGGCAGAAAGTGTGTTTGAGACATGATGGTTAAGCATCTAGAATTTTCCTTGAGACACTAAGCAATTTAACTCATAAATATAAGCCTGCATAAAAGCGAATTCCTTTTCAGAGACAAATTCTCTTAAGATTGCATCTCCTGAGTCTGTTTTGTCCTGTCATGTAAATCACCCTTGCACTTTGTAGATAGAGGGTAACTAGTATGCTACAGAATTGCGACAGTATCATGGCACACTTATTCTTTCCTCCTAGAATTATTCCCTCAGACATTGCTGTGGTGGCAGTTGAAATAACAAAAAGCCTAAATTCCAACTATTTTCAGTCTTACATCCAACCTCAGCATGAAGGAGAGTTGACAGCGCAAAGCAAAAATTAAGGATAGGTTTAAGAAGAAGTAAGAGATGCAGGGCTATTCCTGTGTGGTGGTGCATTTCCTCATGGTCTTATAGAGATTCTGTCTGACTGGGTTCCAGAAATTGTCAATTTTTACTTTCTTGGGCTGCTTTAATCTTTTGACATACACTGACTCCATAGCCCATGTGACTGGCATTTTCAAGTGTTATTAAGTGGATGGAAGTATCACCCTATTGAAGACATTTTGAAAACAGATATTTGTCTTAATTAGTGTCTTAGAGATTAAATACTCTATAAGTATTGATCCGCTGATATCCTTTAATCTTCATCATTTTTGGATGACTGGTTAGTGATTGACTTTTGCAAGGGGGAGAGGGGAAAATAAATTTATTTCTCTGAAAAAATCTAAAAAAAGTTAGAAATACAAGTACTTTTGAATTATACAGGTCACAAAAAGGAATGAAGCTACAATTCAGAGACCTTTTTTTTTCTAGCAGTATTGCTATGCATAATTTGTGAGAGAATATTATTTGCAGAGCCTGCAGTATTGACAGTTTCCTTCAATGTGATGCTAGATAGATTTTTACTTTTCAAGGCCACTGCTACATTTCTGTTTTTACAAGATCTATCTGATTGAGTTAAAAAGTTTTAATTTGATTGAAAGTGGATGCAATAAAGTTTTTTTCAAGATCTTGACTGCTTATATTTTATCTCATTCCTTTCATTCATGCATTTGTTTATGTGGGTGTATTATCTGCATCAACTTTTTATGACATCAAGATCTATTTATTTTCATTGCTCCAGCAATGGCATCATAAATTATCATTGAAGTCCAACTACTGCGCAGGATAAAATCCTCTTTTAGTAAAATTAATTTTTATTTCATTAACAGCCATAATTTCAGTAAGGGGAATAAGTTAAATTTACTTTACCTTGTATATCACAGAAACACAGAATCATAGAAAGTGATGAGGTTGGAATAGTCATCAAAGATCACCTACACTCAACTTCCCCTGCCATGGGCAGGAACACTTCTGACTAGACCAGGTTGCTCACAGCCCCATCCAAGCTGGCCTTGAACACTTCAAGGGATAGGGCATCCATAACTTCTCTGGACACTCTGTTCCTGTGACTTATTACCCTCATAGCAATAAATTTCTCCCTAATATTGAATCTAAACCTACTCTCTTTCAATTTGTACCCATTCTCCCTTGTCCTATCACTTACAATTCCTGATGAATGAGGTCTCCACACAACCTTCTCTTTTCCAGGCAGAGTAACCTTCTCTTCTCTCAGCTGTCTTCATAAGGGAGGAGCTGCAGTCTTTTTATAAACCTCATGGCCTCCTCTGGATGTGCTCCAACAGTTCTATGTCCTTCTTATATTGGACACATCAGACTTGTATGCAGCACTGCAGGTGGGGTCTCACCAGAGAAGATGGGCAGAATCCCCACCCTGACCCTGCTGGCCACGCTACTTTGGATGCAGCCCAGGGCACGTTTGGTTTTCTGGGCTGCAAGTGCACATGGCTGGGTCACTTGGAGTTTTTCTTCAACCACCACCCCCAAGTCCTTCTCCACAGGGCTGCTCTCAATCCTGTCCCCTCCCAACCTGCAGGTGTGTCCAGGATTGCCATGGCACATGTGCACAACCTTGTGCTACTCCTTGCTGAACGTCATGATGTTTGCATGAGCCCACCTCCCAAGCCTGTCCAGGTCCCTCAGGATGGATCCCTGCCCTGCAGGTGTCGGCTGCACCACACAGGCTGTGGTCAGTGAGGGGCTGAGAGTGCCCTCAGTCCCACTGTCCCCGTCACCTGCAAAGATGCTGAACAGTTTTGGCCCTGGGACTGACCCCTCAGGGATACCACCCATCACTGCTCTCCCCGTGGACAGTGAGCCATTGGCCACAGCTCTGAGCACAGCATTCCAGACAGTTCTTGTCCTAGGGTGACTTTATGATTCTTGTATCCCCAAATTGACGTTCTGTTTATGCTGGATATTGTATTCTGTGCCTTCAAGACTG
>VWZP01006535.1:419558-444421 GCA_013396995.1 Dicaeum eximium | reverse complement strand
CAAACTCATGTCTCTCCCATTTAGAGACAAAGATGTCATGTGGGACAGCATCCAACTTTGCATAAGTCCAGGTAGAACATATCACTTGTTCTGCCCTTATCCTTAAATGCTGTGGCCTTTTCATAGAAAGTCACCAAATTTTTCAGGGTGACCTCCGCTTTGTAAAGCCATGTTGGCTGTTACCAATCACCTCTTTGTTTTCCATGTGCCTTAGCATATTTTCCGGGAGAATTTGCTCCATCATCTCGCCTGGCACAGAGGTGTGACTGACTGGTCCATAGTTGTCCAGGTCTTTCATTTTCTGCTTTTTAAAAATGAAGGTTACATTTTCCTTTTTCTAGTTATCAGAGACTTCACTTGACAGTCATGTTTTTTCAAAAATCATGGATGTGGCTTAGCAAGTTCATATGTGGGCTAGCTCAGGATCTTGTGAGTCTTGTGCAGACTCAGAACTTAGATGGTTGTGAACCTGATCTTCTCCTACAGCCGACACAGGGTCTTCATTCTCCCAGTCCCTGCATGTGCCTTTCTCATCTTGGCCAGCATGGCTGGAGCACTTGCTGTTGAGTACTTGGCACAGAAGTCATTAAGAACCTCAGCCTTCTCTTTGTCCAGGGTAGCCAGGTCTCCCGTTTCCTTGCAGGGAGGGCCCATATTATTCCTAGTCTTTCATTTGCCTACAGCATATCTGTAAAAGCCCTTCCTGTTATCCTTGGTATCTATGGCCAGACTCAATTCTAAGTGGGCCTTGGCTTCTCTAACCCTGTCATTTCCTTTTGATTTTGTCTTCACAATCAGAATTTCTACTATGTTATTCACATCAGAACAATGAATCAATACTTCCATATCTGTAGGCTTATTTTTAAAAAAATTACAGTTTATACAATTTCTGAAAACTAAAATTTATTTTCAATATTTGTTTAGGTAATGTTGATGCCCCTTGGCAAAATTTATATCTAAAAATTAGCAATATTTCAAAGCCTTCAGGGAGCTGAGAAAGAGACAGCATCAGGAAAGCAATGCAAGAGGATGTCTTGTCTTTCATGCATGTTTGGGAACTAAAAGCATAAAACTGAGTTGTTTTCACATTGAGTGGTTGTCACTAGTTTGAAAATAAAGAAGTGTTTAGTTTTATATTAAAAAAAGAGAGTAAACCTTAAACAATTTATATTTCATAGAACATACAAGCTTCTTCCTTTCTAATGGCCAGTGACTATAGGATTTACCTAAGTCTAGATTCAGCTCTCATTCTTTGGGAGGAAAAGTGAATTCCCATTTCATTTTAGCCACATAAAAACTCAACACCGTGGAGTAGAATGTTCTGCCCTAAGGCTTTTAAACTTATGTCTGCTTAAAGTCTTTTTGGTACATTTCATATCAGCTAGACAAGAGAAAGAAAATAAAATATTAACTTTTTACAATAATCATTACTGCATAAAAAGCTGGTCTTCAAGAACAAATTTTCCTAAAGTTTTAATAATTTAAATTATAATGATTAAATATTAATTGGACAGGAGACTGAACTATAGTCCAGGTAAATATCCAAAGATGTAGACTCAAAAAACTGTTTTTCTGTCTCTCAGTCAGGAAATATTCAAATTTATCTTTTAAGGTACAGTATCATCAACTGTGGTTAAAATCCTCATTAGAATATTTTATTTTCCTTTGGTTCACAATTTCTAAACACTGGACTATACCATGTGAGTTCATATTGTGATTCCAATTCTGTGCACTTGTATGAAGATTCTGAGCAGAAAAAGAGTGAAAGAAATGTGCAAATTAGGCATTCGGTATTCTCTTTGGTTACTGTGGAGCTTTTTTCAGTTTTGAAGTTATACAACATATAAAGCCAAAGCCAATACTGAACTGAGCCTGTGGAATAGAAGAGCCTGATGTCAGCATTTAAACCTCTTATTTAATTTTTCAAAGATTTCAAATATACCCAAACATCACTGATTTTATGAGTTCTATATGACATTTGTGGCTCAGTGTAGATAAAGGGACCAAAAAAAAGGAATCCAAGGAAAGTAAGAAGTAAAGATTATTTTCAGTCAAATATTACCTCATATCTCTGCTTTCCATAATAGTCCGTTTTCTAATGTTAAAATTTTAATGGTTACCAACAAACGACTACTTTTTTCTTTCCATCTTCTCTTTTTTTTCCCAGTAATATTCTACTCATTTGCTAGATCTGTTACTCATACTAGCTAGTTCCATAGGTAATTTAGAAGTCTTTTACTACATCTCTGTTCATTCTTTTTTTTCCTTTTCCTATGAACATATCACCCTCCAACACAATTTATAAGGATCACAAAATATATTTGCTAACTTCTACTGCATATGTTCCATCACTGCTTTGATTCTGACTATTTAGTTCTATCCACTTTTTGCCCACTACCATACTGTAAATATGTTTTCATGGGAAGCAGGAGGCTTTTTTTCTCTGTTGCTGATTTCTGCACTACCGGTGTTATCTCTTCAGGTGGTCACAGGTAGAGATAGCAGAAGGCAGTGACAATCTTCCAACTAGCCTGATGTGTAATCTTGCCCCTACTGATGGTTTTATCTCATCTATGTGAAGTCAAACCATGTCACATAATTAGTTCATTGTGTGCTTACTCCCCTGTGGCAGGATAAATAAGCACTGTTCACTGCCAGCCTCTGTGCTTCAGAGTTCTTGGAATGGTTTTCTTGGAAAACAAAAGATTGTATTTTATTTGCTTATTTTAAAACAATAATCAGCTTGATTTTTGCTAGCTTGATTTCTAGTAAAACACTCTTTCATTATTATTTTTTTTGTTGCACTGATGAAACCACACCCAGTGTCAACTAGTTTTCTAATGTTTGTGTACAGCCATTAGAAGGAAAATTCTGTCATCAGGTAGGCTAGAGGTACACCAAATGCTGTGTCATTTCCAGATAAGGTTTTTCAGAGGCATTGGTGCATCTTCCCTGAGATGATATCTAAAGCCAACCAACAAGGACCCTTTGATTGTTAAAGTGAGAAGAGCACACTGGCTTGATGATGATAAGATTATAGTGTCTCTCATGTGAAACCTAAAATAGAAGAACCAAAATTAAATAAAGTATAATCCTGCACAGAGGATTTTGAAGTTGATTTAATGGCGTGCTATCACTTTCACTATGTTTAATACTCTTATGAGCTTACTGAGTTGCACACACAGTGTCAATTCCATTCAAAGCAGCCTTTATCACAATGCACCAGTTAATTTTTGTCTTCAGGGTACAGTAATTATGCTGACATACTGCAAAAAAAATACTCTGTATGCACATATGAAAATGCCACATTGCACAGATTTGAATTTTGTCCTTTCTCTGGTGTATGATCTCAAGATACTCCTTTGATGATGATAGCTAAATGAGGAATTGTAACTTTATTTTCACACACCAAGTAATATAGCCTACAATTTTGTACTCTGCTATCTGTCACTACTGAGAAAAATAAAAGATAATCCTTTTTTATTGAATGTAGTTTTTGCTGCATTTGGACAGATGCTATAGCCATACAATTCAAGACAAGATATTTTCTTAATTTTTGCTGAAGAAAACAGGACTGCTACTAGAAGTGTTGCCTGTATATGCTGGTAAGAACTTAAACTCTTTTTCTTACTGCAGCAGCAAAAGAGCGTAAAGATAGAAAACAAAGGTACTACAAAGGTTAGATGATAATATTCTAAAACTCTTTTTAATTTCTATTTTTATCAAAATTATTTACAGGAATAGATGGTTTAAAGAATATATTTACTCCCCTCAAGAAAAGAAACTATAGGAACTGTATTTTAATTGTTTAAAAATATTGTTTAAAAGGTGTGAAATGAAAAAAGTTACTCTATGTACTTTACATGAAAAAGGAATTAACTGTGTTAGCAGTAGTAAAAAATTGAAAAAGAAAATTTGGGGTTTTTGCATATGTCAAAAAGAAGTAGCGTTTTGGTAATTCCAATTGCTGATTCTGTTCTTTCTGTTTTCCAACTATATCACATGGTTCCCTGACTTTACATAGCTTTAAACAAAAGCTGATGTGAGAAATGGTGCAAAGAGCCAAGGTTTACCCATTTCTGCAAATTTAATTTCCACTTTTGACTGTTGGCATGTAACTCCAGTTTCAATCCTTAGCACGATGGGCTTCTTAGGCAGGTAAGGCCAGAGTGCAGTGCTGCCACAGTTAGGAAGGGCGTATGATTCCTTCTAATTCCTTCATCAAAGTTTATCTCTGCTAAGCCTAGCAATACAACCTTCTTTCCCCATGGGTACTGTTAACAGGCTTTTTAATTAGTCATCAATAGCTGTCAAATTGTTAAACAAGCAGCAAACACCCAATGGTAACAGTATTAAGCTACAGAATTGCTGATAAGCCCCTGGCTTCAGTAACTTGTTATTTGAAATTTAGAACATGTTCTCCTCCACCAAAGTCCTGTGGCAGAGTTTCTGTTCCCTGACTGTATAATCAGGTGATTAGTGATGGAGAAGTCCTGACTGAAGCATTCTACAGTGAATATTCTGCTGTGCTAAAAGACAGAAAATGTTTGCATTTCAACACAAACCCAAGGTCATCAGTCACACTGGTAACACAAATCATTCTATGGATGAAGCAAATGACTTGACTTTAAAGTCTGCTGGGGAAAGGAGGGAAGGAATGTTTTGTCCAGTTTTTTTTTCCTAAGCCGCTTTAGAGGTGCAGCAGGAAACTGCTTGTTACTTATTGATGCTGAAAGAGAAGAACGAGCCTGCCAAATGGCAGACTGATGACATGAACTTCTGGCAATCTTTGCCTCTTTTGAAAGTATGTTTCCAAGTAAAATACAAACCCTCACCTACCACTGCAGCAGCCATTATGTGAACTCCAGTAGAGAGATAAAGCTGAACCTTTATAAGCTGGAAGCCTGCGCATTTTCTCAGACACCCTCATGTATTAAAAGAAAACACATCACACTATACAGGTGCAGATTTATGATTAACTCTTGTGGTGAAATGCTTGCCAATGACCACAAGAATGATGGTGCATCATGCTAAGTTGTGCTACAGCTGAGTTTGAGAGCCATTGATAGCACTTTCTTTCTGTTCAAACAGTGTAAAAAATCATAATGTTCAATAACCATCTAAGCTCTCACTCCTGGTGACATGATTTACTGCTGAGTTCTTCAGCTTTCCTGTAAGGCCTAAGTCTTCCACAGAGGACAATCCAGTTAAATGGTTTGCTATTTGAGTGAATTGGTTTTGTTAAGCACAATAGAATTGCACACATCAGGGCCTCCACTGAGGTCAGTGGGAATCATTCCAACGATTGCAGCAGGCTTTTTGTCAACTGCTTGATGAAATCTTGATTGAAATGTATCTATCTGCATTGCTGATTTTGAAATTGCTGTTTTTGAGGAAAGGGGAAATATTAATAGCTTGCCATGTTCTTATGGCTTAAGACTGTGCTAAAAAATGTCTTCTCACACAGCCATTTTATAAAGATTTGATTAAAAAAAGAAACCTCTGCAATTATTTTTGGTGAAGTATTGTATAGCTGGCCAATTTTATAGACTCCAACTATACAAAAAAGTCCATAAAAGACCAAGAAAAGAATAGCCTTGTCTCTATACATATTTTCAGCATAATGCAGTTCATGACATCTAGGTTTTTCCATCTGTCAGCCTCTCAGATCCTCTTGATTGCTGCAAAAAGAAATATCCTGTCTGCAGACTGCACACATAAAAAAAACCCAAACAAACAACTGTTGTCTCACATGAGCATCTACCTGAGGTACCTTCAGAATCCTGTTTGCTACACATGCAGTGATGTCCTGCCACAGTGCTGCAGCCCAGATGGGTTTCTTCCACTGCTGCAGCCACCCCCATATGGCATAGCCACCATCCAGGAATCAATGCAGAGTTCAGGCTGCTTTTCTCATTCAGCAGTCTCTAGGGCTAGTTGAATGGCTTTCATTTCTGCAAATTGACTTAACACCTTTCCCTTCAGCAGCCTCAATGACTCATTGTGTGGGACTCCACACAGCAGCTTTTCACCTCCAGTGGTTTCCTATCACATGGCAGAATCCATCAGTAAATACAGCATAGCCTCTTCCATTTTCTGGTAACTTGATATATGGTGGTGCTTCTTGGGCATGTCGTCTTCTCAGGCAATACTCAAAATCTCTGGCTTTTGGGCAGACCATAATCTAGGATTCCTGACAAATGAGGTTTTCCTGTTTGGGCTCATTGTGTAATTAATGCCACCCACTTAAGCTGTGTAACGCTGGTAGTGTGATATCTGGAGAGATTGTTTACCATTTGATTTGCCCTGCTCCTTTCGATTTGTTTGTTGAAGGACGTACTTCTTAATCTAACCTCTCCTTTCCTGCTTTTATTTCCTCTCCTTGTTCTTCCTTTTCTTCTTCCTCCCTTACTAATCAGTGGTATGGGACTGTAACTTGCCTTGTTCATATATTGTTTACTCTACAGGGACAATTACTGTAGTTGTTGTGGTTTAAGTCCCTGTCTCAGCCATACTGTCCTCAAATGTAGTTTGGGTTCCTGCCTCAACTACAGTCCTCTGAGAATACTGAATAGTGGCTTGGCAAGCACAGGCCAGGCCCCAGCACAGGGCCAGAAGCTGCTGGTTTTCATGGGGGTAAAGAAGGCACCCTTCTGTTGGTCAAAGTGGTAAGTTTCTTAGGCTTGTTTACCTGTTCAGGTGTAAAGTCCCAGGCAAAGGGAGGTGATAACCACCCTAGGCACCTGCCCAAACCCTTCCATGCACCCTGCCAACCAGCAGTTCAATGCCACAGGGCAGATTTCAATAGCTCCTCACTAAAGGTTTTTTTCTCTTACACCAAGAATTCTGTAGAGTACCAACAGTATTAGCTAATATTATCAGTAATATTAAACAACTAAGATAAGGATGAGCAACGACCATGAAAGTCTGCAGGGAGAAGGAAGTGTATCATCATTTGTGTTAATATGTTCCCAAACTCAGCAAAACAAACTGATTAGCAGTGTATTTGACAGATGCCATGTGCTGCACAGGAGCTTGCTACTTGATAACTAGTATTTACCATTTACTATAGCATTATACATATATATATACATATATACATATACATATACACGTATATACATATACACATATACACATATATACATATATACATATATATATAAATATGTATATATATAACTGCCTTTATCTCAGCCCACCTTTTTGGGTGCCAAAAAGGACTGTAGTGGTTTGACCTTGGCTGGGTGTCTGGTGCCCTCTAAGCCACTCTATCACTCTCCTTCCCAGTGGGAAAGGGACAGAATAAGATGGAAAACGACCTGTAGTGACGTCATTTTACTAAAGCAGAAAAAAAAAAAAACAAGCAAGAGGTTGCATACACATAAACAAAGGAAAAAGTAAGTCTCTACTTCTCATCAGCAAGCAATGTTCAGACACTTCCCGGGACTTCAGGGCTTCAGCACCCGTAGCAGTAGCCCCAAAATGCAAACATTGTAGAAAAACAAATGCCCCCCCATTCCTTCTCACCCCCTTAACTTTTGTATCTGAGCTGAGGTAATATATTATGGGATATCCCTTGGGTAAGTTCAGGTCACCTGGCCTAGTTGTGTTCCTTCCCAGGATTTTGTCCACTCCCAGTCCCTAGATGGGGGCAGAAGACTGTTAGAGAGACAGAGCTGCTCAGCAGTTGCCAAAACACTGGTGTGTTATCAACACCCTTCCAGCTATAAATGTAAAGCACTACACTGTGAGGACTGCTAAGGAAAAATTAACACTCTCAGTCAGACCCAATACAAGCAGTTATCCAGGAACATTGAGACAAATTAGTAAAATGTACAGGGATTATTGACCAAGTGATGTCTGTAATGCTACATATGAGCAAACAGGAGAACATCAGGAAAAAACAAGTGCATGTATATGTGTACAACAGTGTGTACCTGAAATTGTTACAGAGAAAGTAATATCTTAATTTCATGGTTTGCATACATCTGATTAGAATCAGCTGCCTTTCATTTGTGTTGTAGAGCATCCCCTTCTTAAGCCGTCACAATAATTTTTCATACATTGTCAGAAAGCCTAATCACACAGGAATGCCATGTTCATTGCAATGTGAGTGAACAGTGTCAACATTAATAAATATATAATCTTCACATTGGCATGTTTAGAGATGGAAGCTTTAAATGAAAAGGGGAAGAGGAAATATTCCTGAAGGGCAATATCTTGGAACACGAAAAGTAGTGCACAAATCAAAATGGAGACATAGACACATTTCCCACAAACATTGTTGAAAAACTGGGGACAAACTGAGGAGTTTGTATTCTAATACAGGAGGAAGATGTGTCATTCTAAACCAGGTTTAATAGGTTGATGATTGTTTTTTCTTACATGAGTGTTACCTAGTGAAAATTCCATGATATTACTGTCAAAATGTAGTCTTCTATGCCATTGCTAATGTTCTTCTGTGAAAATATATTACATGGAGATATTTCTCCATCTTCTTCATTACTAAAAGTGTAATTCCTAAGGACAAATTCATAACCCTTCCCTGCTTCACCTTCCAAACACTTCCCTGTCAATTAATTAGTCCTATTAGAGAGCTATTACAAGTCATCTTGTTGGTTCTGTCTTCAAATAACATACATGGTATCAGGATTCTTTTCTTTTCATGTCTGCCTTTATCTATCATACCCTAATATTAGGTAATCCATGCATTTTTGAGAGGAAGAAATGCCATTACTATCTGTAGTTTTTCGTGGATATATTCTTAGGAATCAATGGTAGTAGTTCTGTTAAAAAAAACCTATCTTTTCATTAGGTAATGTTCCTTAACTACAGTCAGTAGAAAAACCTGTTTTATTCCTGTGCCAGGTTTATATTTCTAGAAGTGTTCACCAAAAATCTTATGAGTTTATACTCAACCAAACTACTTGGTTGAGTACGGTGAAAATAAGGACCTGAGTGAACTTTCTTCATCAAGGAAAGCAAGGAATGTGATATCAGACCTGGTTTAACAATGTGCTATCAAAAATATTAATGACTTCAATCGGGAAATATATCATTCACTTAAAGAACCACTACATTTGTAGCCAGTTTTAAGAGATTTTTTTTGTTCAGAAGAATTATAATGTAACCCTGTAGAGAGCATAAAGCCAAAGCCAGCAGAACAATCATGCACATTTCAGCTCCATGTAGAGAGGTAAGTATATCTTTCCACTCTACACTGGAATGAATTTCATCCATTATCTTTGTTTCTTAATGATGAAGATTCTCTATACAAAATGCAATAAATTAAAGAACTCATGTATAAAAAGAATCTAACTGACATGATCCACAGATGTGATGTAATAAAGTCAGTTAATATGAGTGAAGTTATACTGACAGGTGCAAATTTTGAGCTCAACTACAGATGTGACATCAACGTTTTATACATGAACTTACCCAAGAAAAGATAGCTTTGTAAAGGATAGATTTCACAGACGTGCCAGTCTTGATAATATTTTCCTTAAGCTTCTTCCAAGCAGTGAATCTTGAGTAATCATGACATTAAATAGTAGCCACTGTCATTTGAAAGAGTCTAGAGAAAGAAAGGATACCACATTGAAGTATATCTACACACTCAGTTAAAACACAATCCAAAATTAAAATGGATTTTGAAGCATCAGCAAATGTCTGCCAAAAACTTGTGCCAACCCACGTCTGCTTTGTCTGCAATATTTACATGCATTTGACCATGAATGGTGTCTTGTGGGATTTCATTCCAAAGCTGTTCTTTAAGGATTTAGATAAAATATGTCCCTCAGCTACTAATAGTTTTCAAGAATGCCCATGACTGTGGTTCAGTGTATCATAATACCCCTTTGCTACTATCTTTAATTTCACATTGGCATTCTACAAAACACAGAAATTGAAAAATGAGCACCATAAGAACCAACTTTTCAAAGAACCAGCATTCCTAATCTCTTTTACCCTGTAATTAAACCCATTTGTGTTGCTCTTATTTGAGATATTTTTATAATTACTGTTCCTATAGTCTCATAATAATTCATTTTGCCTATTCATGCTTATGCTTTTTCAAAATCTGAAAGGAATATATTTTAATATGTATCATAATAAAATAACCATTTCATGTGACAAAAAAATTATTAAATTGAAGGAATGGAAGTACTGTTCAAAATCCAAATAGTTAATTTAGAGCAACTTTGCTGAATGACACAATGTAAAACAGGGCTTTCCTTAGACTCAAAAATCCAAAGGGATATTGCCTGTGTGCTAACATGGGTGGCACATGATGGTGAGAATATCTCAGACTCATGGCAGCTGCCAGAAGAGCAGAAAATTGTCCATCCATGCTACAGACCCCAGTCTTCTTCTCCTCTTCTGGTGTCCCCAGTACAGGTCAAAAGGGAGTAATTTTTGTTTAAGCAGATCTTAAACAATATTCCTCAAAGGCCTTTGTATATTGTAACTGGATATGATGGAGCAGAAATGCACTAATGGAATAGTCCTGACCTTAAGTGTCAGTTCTGTGTGCTATGGGCTCTGCCAAACTGATGTTTGCTCTCTGGGACTTTACATAGGCAAAGAACTCATGTATCTTATCTTGCCAATAAAAACCATAACATGGGGTCTAGGATACCCAGAATTTCAAGCTACAGAAGAGCGAAAAACACACAATTTCTTTTCTCTTCCAGAAAGTTCTCCAAAGACTAGGATATCATGGAGGGAGACTTCTGATACTGTTTTGTAGATGAATGTAACTTATTATAGTTTCAGTACTAACTACTGTAGCTGGTATTCAAGGTCTATTAAGCTTCTTTTGCAAAGAAATCATTATCATAGAGCATTAGCATACTTAACCCTCTCAAAATGCAAGTGTTTGTGCACAATAACCCCCAACTAACTCAGCCTAAAAATTTAGCTTGTGGTTTCCAGGTACCATTCCTTTTAGTTACATATCCTTATAATAAATATTTAGTCACAGACAAGAACAAGCCCAAGTTTTCCTTAGATACTTCAGTTCATAATTGGTAGTTGCTTTTACTGATTCTATAGAATGTTTTTGTGTTAAATAATATAACTTTTTCTTCATGACTAATCACTGCTTTTGAACTTCAGTGAATCTCCTATGTGTAAGAATTACTAATTATAGACACTTTTCAAGGGGTTTATTTCCTTTCTAGGAAGAAAAGTTGGCTTTTGCCTTAATACAGGAGAGTGTCTCTTTCTTTCTTACTGAAGCTTCATAGTTTACAGTACAGCCAAAATTACAAAGGAACTAACATTATTACCTGCAAGGAAAAATAGTGCTTGGGGCATGAAGGAAACAAGCTTCTAAAAGTGAGAGTATAAATAGACTCAGTGTTTCCAGGCCTTTCTTTTAAAAAAAATGTGTTTTTCCTTTGAAAAGATGGCTGTCAATATGAAAAGCAAACACAGCCAGTGGTTTCTACCACACACAGATGAAATTATAGGACTGCTACAGGACAGCATTTTAAGCTGCTAAGCCTGATGGTGAAAGCAATTCTGAAAATGATGGTAGATCTTGCTAGGCAGGGTAAATACATGAACTTGTTGCTTTAGAAAAAAAAAAGTTAGTATTTCTGGTCTAAAAGTATACATACAGCTTCTGAAGCCACTCAGTCAAATTGAAGAAATGTATCAAAATTATTCTCACAATTCCAAATACACTAAACTACCATTCAAAAGGAGAAGGAATAATATCAGCTTTTTATGAACAGAAGAGAATGTAGACTTCAAGTGGAAATTGGTGCTTTGACTATTTTTTTAGTAAGAGAATAAAAAACCTACTCTTCCTCTAGGCTTGGAAAAAGTTTGCTATCAGTTGAAAAAAATCAGTTGTGTGCCTCTTGTTGCAATAGAAATTGAGGGAATTTAATGAGTTTTTGTGGAGTTTAATGGATTGCAATCAGCAGGAGAACACTGAATAATTAGTCAAACATCAAATACATTAGATGTAAAGAAAGTATGTATCTTTGGGTTTTAATCAAACTGAAACTTACTGTGTAAAACTACGGTAATGCATTTCGAATTCTAGAGAAGACCAGTGTGATGTAATCCAACAGGGTCTTCTGTTAGGGACATCAAATATGAAAAGATTTTAAACTACTTTAAAAGAGAAAATGAGTTACTTGTCTTTTGCATAAATGTCTCCCACTGGGATATTTGGAAAAAGTATAATTCTTTCAGATTTGTTGGAATGTTCTTTTAACAGGTACAGCAATAGTGAACTTTTTTAATATGCCTGTATATTCTGAAAATTAGATAAACAAACAGAAATAAATTTTCCCAAAAATAAATTAGATTTTTTTTTCTTTTATACTCTTTAATTCCATACCTATCTCTAATTACACATCATTATGCAAATACTGTGGGGATAAACTAGAATAGATGTACAGATATTAAGAATAAATCATCAAAGAAATATCCTTTAACACCTGGGTAAGCCAAACAATGGGGAAGAATTAATATGGAATAATCTTGGCTTTTATCATCTGTTAGGTCACCCAAAAAATTTTCTTTGGATCTGTTAAAGATTTGGGTCTAAATTTATAATATATAGGCTGAACCACTATAGTGGCTGACATTGTGACTACTTTTTTCAATCCAATATTCTTACTGATTTCACAAGTTATGAAAATTAAAATAATTGCTTAAATTTTAAACATTGATTTAATTTTTTTAAATTTTTCCTTCTATCATTATGTTTTTACCCCTTGAAACTATTTATTGATTTCATTTTAATCTCAGCTTTTAGAATTTTCCATCTAACCAAATAAATTCAGGGGTGGAGATTGGGCCTAAAAGATTGTAAATTCAGTGAGTAGGTGCATGTACTGGAGAAAATAAACTTTCACTGACAAAATGTCTCCAATAAATTTTAGCAGACAAATTAAAGCTATACATTTGAACTTAATCTAATTATTTGAACAAAATATTTAATCTCTATATATTAATCCTAATTACTGAAGATAAAAACATAGAATAATTAAGGTGGGAAAATATCTTTACAATTATCAAGTCCAAACATCATCCTAGACCTCTACCATGTTCACTACTAAACCATGTCTTCAGATGTCATATCGAGACACTTCTTGACCAACTTCCAGGATTGGAAGTTGATCAAAAAGCGAAAGGGTTGCTGAGCTTGTGGATAAATAAAGATGGGTTTGTATGATTCCGTAATGCAGGAAAACACGGAGATTTTATTTCCTAAATTTCTTTATTACAGATTATTGCAAGTTATTAATAAAAACTGAGTAAGCTTATGATTAATAAAGAGAATACATCTACGTTACTACAAATTTACTACCGGAAAAGAAATTATGTATATTTCAATAGTAGCAGCAAGCATACATTATTATTAAGGTTACTACAAAAATAACCAACAGGAAAGCATAAAATACACCTGATTACTTACATGTGTACCTATATATTTATTGTTTAAAGTAGTAACTGTACAATGCTCACCAAACTGCTCTAAGAAACAGAGCCAACCAATGATGAACAAATCCTCACTTTGAATTTGAAGCCACAGAATCTGGAGTCACCCAGGGGTCCCCCGTAGGGTTGCAGTCTGTCTAGCAGACCTCTTTAAAGAGAGGCCGTGTTTTGGGAAGAAACAAGTAACTTTATATGGCAGGGACTAGAATGCTGCCGCCTTGGGCAGGCCATAGATGTTGCTAACTCCGTATCCCTTCATGACAAGGTTACCTGCCAAGTGGTTGAAGGCAAAGCGCTGCATTTGTTTGGGCTTTTTATATTTTAGCAAAAATTTGGTACATCTTTTCGAGTATCTTTCTGGATCAAATGTCCAACATACAGTTAAGCATGTACACAATAAAATGAGTGAAAAATCATCTGAAGAGTCAGGGTCTAAGAGTCATAGTAAGTAAGATAAAAAGCATCTGAGGCGAGTCATCAGAGGTTTTTCTTAGGGTTCAATTTCAGTTCCAGTTCTCAGCAATATTTTTGTCATTGACTAGACATCACAGTGGAGAGCACACTGAGTTTGCCAATGACACTAAATTATGACAACCTGTTGATTCTCTTGAATGTAGAAAAGGCCTCATAGAAATTTAGAGAAAGACCTCGATAGAGAGACCTTTGTAGACTGCATGAAATTAGCAAGGACAAATGTCAAATTCATTCCCTGGTGTCCTGGGTCCAGCCAGGAGAGGGTTAATTTTTGCAGCAGGCAGCAGAGAGGATGGCAAGACCCAGAGGTTATCCTGTACCACCTCATGTCATTTTCCAGGTACCGGGGAAGAGCTTCCTTCTGGGTCAGGGGAGCATGGAGCAGTCCAGTCAGACCTAGCGGTGAGCATTTTGCATGTACTCGCTTGTACAGTTTTGTTGTTAATATTGTTGCTGTTACTGTTTGTTTTCTTATCTCATTGCCATTTACAGTTAATTGTTCTTATCTCAACCTATGATCTTTATCTTTTGTGACTCCAATTCTTCTCTCCAGCCTGACCGTTATTTTCAAATTTAATTTGAAGTTTTTAAATTTCTTCTTTTCCTTCTCCAATAAATGCAGCTGTGTAGAAGGACACCTTTTCTTCTTTTGTTTTTCTCTGATTTGTTTTCCCGTTCAGAAAGTTTACAAAATTGCAATTAAGAAAGGGTAATTCTTTACTCATAACTTTTTCACAGGTGAAAGTATTGTAAGGTGTTACATTTTAAGAAAATATTTCTCTAATTGATATGTTTAATTTGACAATTGGCCCAGTTCTGGAAAATGCTGAAAATACATTTGGATACAGTTTACTTGAACATTTATTTAAAATATATGCCCTATTACTCCTTCAAAATATTACTTAAAATCCTGCAGTGTACCATATGCAATTAAAATTTCTTTGTAATCTGATTAAATATACCTAACAAAAAAACCCAAAGAAAATATAAGTACACTGGATGTATGTATGGTCTTTCCATCAGTGTCCACATATTACCTCTTTGGAATTTATATTTAATGACTTCAAGTGTCGCATAAGAGCAGATGAGCCAGAACATGGATATTTTTCTATGTAGAAATTGTCTGCTCTATTTACCATAACAAGAGTCAAACTATACACATCAATCCTAAGTATGTTCAGGGATGCTATCATGAGAAAGGCACTCTTGAAGAATGGACCAGAACTATAGTGTTTTACACCCTGAGCTCTTTAATTCCTTTGTTTGTTGGATGAAATCCTACAACTTCTAAAAATATCATGGCATCTGGACAATGATGATGATGATATCTCTCTTACCAAGGCAAAAATCAGGAGTTAAAGTCACATTAGTTAATGAAAGAGGATTGTGAATGGATGGAAAATAAGAGCAGAAGATCAGAATTAAAGGTATATTGACCCTACAATTATAGAAGTCTTTGTTCTCATGTATGTACCATTTACTGTAGATGGATATGAACTTAGCTTGTCAGCTTTATGTAAAATTATTGGATGTTATGTGACAGTTGAAGGTGTCTTCTTAAATGAAAGGATCCATTTCCTTTCTCCTTGAAAAGAACATATTAAGGTCATAGGCACATCAGGACAGAATATAGTGTCTGGGACAGAAGAGCTGACAACTGACATATTTTAGAATTTAAAAGGAAGTCTTCAGTGCTTAATTTTAAATAAAACATAAAGTATCAAAATGGATGAGAAATATAAAATATCCTTTTACATAACTAAAGACACTCATATTTATCTGGTAGCTGGCTGACTATAATTCAAGAGTGTGAGAACAAATTGTTTCATGAAGTTAATGCTTTCATTTTGTGTTCTTAAGGACCCTGATGTTGGGACTAGGTTTTTCAAGACTTAGAAAAGGATTAGAATTCATCAATACTGAAAGACCATGGGAAAGATTGATTCAGTGATTAATCTCATGTTAAACACATGGGAACAAAACAGCTGAGTATATTTGTCTCCATAATCCCTTTTCCCAAATGTAATTACAAATGGAATTGATCAATTTGTGTGTTTCTTCTGAGTCAGTAGTAGACATATTAGAATTGCTAGGCTGTATAGTAACTTAGTGTAAATCAGCAGTCTTCAGTGCTCAAGAAAATTAGTTACTACCACTGTATTTTAAGAGACATTTTAGATTTCAAAATTTTTCATGGAATATTTTCCAAAGAAAATGTCAATTCTGTTAGAAGAATTACTTTCATAATTTCTACCATATCCTTTGTATACTGAATACCTTCCCTTTCTTAGGGGGACCATTTTTATTCTATGTATTAAATACCTACTGAGTTGGAACATTGTCTTCCATGGTTTCAAGGGAGTAGAGACAATACCAGACAATAATCACTCTCTTTTGTAATTAGATTTTTGCTACAAGGTGAATTTCTACTGCTGCCTTTGGTTGTTGGTTTCTGTGGAAAAGAAACAGAGCAGGCAGGGAGCATCACATGTACTACAATGATATGAGTGGAAATGTTGTCTGGAATCTCAGAGTTGGTTGCCTAGGTTTTTGAGAGAAGCAGAGCTGAGCATATTTGTTTTCTTCAGGGCTTCTCATTGTTTTTGACCTGATCGGCATATTTACTTTTTCGAGATCTGTTCTATGACCCCAGGACCCTCATGGACTCTATGGGCAGAATAAGTTGTTCACCCCAAGACTTTTTCACTTAAAAAAAAAATGCAATGTGCTATAAATGTTGAAAAATTGTTGCTGTCCTAATTCCTACCTATTTCAGACCCTGTGTTTCCCCCCACAACACTGCAAATGAGTAATAGATTGCTAAAGCTGTGAGGTATGAAAGCTTGTGTGAGGTGCACATTTTTTCTCTGGGCAAACAGACTGTCATATCATATATTAAATTCTATCTTTAAGTGTGCTTAACAGTATTCTAACTGCTCTCCATTACTTCATTTTCAAAGACAGATACAAGATGAAATAAAATTCAGAGTGCTAAGGTTTAGGTTAAATGATAAAAGTTTCTGTGTTCATCTGACACACTTAACAGATTTATGATTTCCTTCTATGTTCACAATTTACAGCTGGTACAGTTCCAAGCTATCGTTCAGTAGAAATGCAACTTGTGCAGTTGCAAATTCCTGGTGATTAAAAGGTTACAACAAAAATACAATATTAAGAAAACACGAAATCTGATTAATCTGATAGAAATATAGTCTCTCACAGTATGCTTCTGATCAAGCTAATATTTTTTCATTAAAATGAATAAAAAACATAAAAAACCAATATAAACAAATTACATTTACAGAGATTAATTTTTTCTTTGTACTTTTTTCTTTTTAATGGACATGGTATATTTCTTATGATTATTCTAGGATTTAAACTATGAGAAAAGAACAGCTATAATTTTATTCTTAGACACATTTGCTACCCCAAAAAATTCAGTTTGTATGAGAGAAATTGCTTACCATATACATATACACAAATATGTACTTATATACACAAATATGTATGTGTATATATATACAGGTACATATATATATATATGTATATATATCTCACACTTTCACTGGTGTCTTGAAGGAGAAAGAAACATTTCCAGTATCTGTAGAAAACACAGCCTTTGATGTACTTTGGATGATGGGAAAACTGTCTGGTTCTGTTTTTTTTGCTGCAACAGCACAGCAGAATTATATTAAGAGCAAAGCTGTCTGTTACTGTTATTAATATCAGGAAGAGCTCAAAAGATATGACACTTGGGCTGGAGTCATACAGTCTATTTACACTTTCCCTGGACATCCAAATGATTTGACTCTGAGTTGTCAGAGTTGTTTCATCCCCTAGGAAAAATTATTATTAAACCTATATATCTAGACCTATTCAAGAGCCACACAGACTTGTCCCTGCTGAATTTCCTTTGGAGGGAAGAAAAGCATACACCTACCACTCTCACTAGTTGTTGGGGACCATAGCAGATGATACACAGCTGTTAAAGTATACAAAAATACTTGTCCCTTTGGGGAGTAAATCTGTGCCAGGTGGAAGATGGCCCCCACAGTGGTAGGATGTGATCATATAATTAACATGTACTTCAGTTGTTCCTGGAACTATTAAATTTGGAATTTCCAAACTTCTGAATGCTTTACTTCCACGTCAAACTTCTGTTAGCATAGTTGTCATTTGTGAAGGGCAGCAAGGGTCAGAATGCGGAAAGGTGAAGGGAAGAAATACCATCCAATGTGTCATTACTGTAATACCAAATAGTATGGTATTATATAGCATGTAATACCAATAGCAAGCTCCTGGCAGGTTTGTGCACTATGGGTTTGGGGTTGAATTTGATTTTTAACTTGCTATTGTGAAGACTCCTCAGTCTGGAAGCAAAGCAGTGTACACCATGTGCATATTTTTGCCTTGTCTATGGTGGGCAATAGTGACATTTGAAGTAACTGGTTTAAATTCCCTATCCACCTCTTTAGTTTCCTTTCAGTGTGTCCCTTTATGGGAAAAGAGAACTTTAATCAATACCTTTTTCTTTTATTTCTATTCACCCAGCCTTATAATTAAAGCATTGGTTGGTAATGTAAAATCAAGAAATAATTAACACTTCAATTCTGAGTCCCTGATAAATTTGCCATCAAAATTTGAAACACATCAAAGTGAAAATATTCAGATGAAAGCACTTCTCAACACCTAAAACAAATTGCTTCATTTCTATGTGCTAAGATTTTGTCATCTTTAATTCTCATGGTCAGTTTTTTTTCTCCAGCTCACAGCTACACTCTGTCTTGACAAAATTCTTAGCAGATTTTCAGTTTCAGTGACAATTATTTCAGCTAGGATTTCATTGCAGCTGAAGCAGGGCAGAGTTTCTCCTTCTTACTCTTTTGTCTGAGTGTGGGCATGCTCTCTTGTACGTGTGTGCATTGCAAAGCACAAAGGTACACTGTCATGCAGAGGATTTTTTTTTTTAGCAAAATATATCTTACAATAGCTGAGCCAATCAGAGATGAAGAGGAGAAAAAGCATAGAACAGACTCACACTGGAATGCAGCTGCAGCCATCTGATGTCTTTATTAAGCCCATCTGATTAAACTGTTTATTGGGCAAGAGCTTTGGCTGCAATTTCTAAAAAGCTACCTATCAGATCTCAAAACTTTTAGGTTGACTTAACAAAGGATGGAAACAGTAGTCTAATTTACTCCATATTTACTTCTCTACCTCAAAAAAACCCTTAACATCTAAACAATGAAAGCCTGGTAAAAAGTGCTTGTGAGTAAGGTTAGTGTTAACAGTCCCAAACCAATACTACTTTTTTTGGGATGGAAGAACCTCCATTTGTAGGAGGGGATTGGATTCCCATGAGGTAGAATAGAGAGTCTGATGTTGTCGGGAATCTTATTTTCTAAAAAATGTTTCCTTAATCTATATTAAGTTTATGTCCTATCATCAGAGATATTTCTTCTTATTGTCAACTAGTGTATTTTGTGACATCACTTAGTTCAAAATAATGGTTGAATGCTTTCTTCAAATACAGGTATTTATTTTTCACTATGAAAAGTGCAAGGTGTTATTGTCACATTAGAGATATACAAAGCTGTGTGCATCATAGCAGTTTCCCAAAAATCTTTTTACCCCCACAGATACCTTATCACCACTTTTGCATTTTGAATGTGTATAAATATTAGTGTTGAACTAATGAACATTTATCTGACATGACTGATCAAATTATGCTTCTCTACAGGGAGATCAGACCAATTAGTCTTTCTAAATAGTTGAGTTCAGAAAAGTCTCCTTTAAGAAAAAGAGTTGACAGTGAAGTTGCAAAAATCAGTATTTCAGACTTTGGGAAATTTTTACATCTCTGGATCAGTTTTAGTATGACTTTTAAAATAGGAGAGAACTGTAGAGCTGCTGCTGCTGCTGCTGCAGTGACATCTAATGACTGGAAGATCTTCTGCTGTAATGGTATGGATGAAATATTGTTTTCATATTAATTATTTAGTGTCTGTCACCTAAGCAGACTGATGTAAACCTTGAACATGCATAGGTGACTGCTGAGTGGACGACCCCCAGAACAAAACTTTTTTTCTAGGAGACAGTGTTCCAAGCTATGGTATAGATAAAGTTTCAAGGCAATAGAGAATGAGAGTCCTGGGGAGAGATCCTGAGCCTTTGCAGCTTAAGGAGCTGGAAATTCATGCTCATGAATTCATGAGTCCTCTCTCACATCCACCAGAATAAGAAAGCAGAAGAGTGAGCAACCCACACATGTGCTAGTCTTTTTCAGCTCTGCAGGCAGCTTGTTAGACACTGCAGTGACACAGCTTTTGATCTCTACACAGCCGGTGGCAAAGCATCACAGACTACCTATTCAGAGTGTGTGTTTAGCGTGTACATTTAACTAGTAAAAAGTGTTAATGCACAGAATCGATACTAGAATCTATACAGTTAAAATGGCAGGATTTATTCAGCATGCTAATTCTTATCAGGCAAAAGACAAAAATTTAACCTGCATGGATAGTAACAAATTCAGTTCAAGAAACTGAGAAAGTTTTCAGGTTCTCTGCTAAGTTACTGGTCAAGCAGCTGAACACGGCTCTGAGCAACCTGATCTATTTGAAGATGTCCCTCCTCCTAGCAAGGTTTGCTGGATTAGATGAACTTTAGAAGTCCCTTCCAACTCAAACTATTCTATGACTCTAACCGTCTGTCATCATTCTAAAATTCTCTCACTGAAGCTTCATTGAGTTGTAAAGGTCTTTGTTGCTATTTCTATTCTGAGTTTCAAGTCAGACAAGACAGCTTGTTTCCTAGATTATGTAAGGTTTGAATTTAATCGGTGAATTTGAATTTAATTCTATGACTTTGCTTGGGCTACAGGTCAGCTGCTAAAACACTGTGTAAATTATTTTTGCATCAAAAAATACTAGAGTATATTATCTTTTTTCTTGCTAGACCTTGTTTTAAACAGTCTGTTTAGGAACTCCAGTTTTATAGCTTTCATTTTTCTTCAATTAACTGACATAGTAAAAGCATTATAAATAAATTATTTCATTTGAGGGAATAATTTCTCTTTTATGAAGGATTTTTCTAATAGCAAAATAAGTGGCAAATAGTCACCTTTAAGTGTCACACATGCATCAAGTGTATGTGATCTCTTCCAGCACACATACTGATAGTCAGCTTTTAGTCATCAACCTACAACAAATCAAACAGGCTGAATTTTGATTACCACCTGTCCCAGTTTAGGGCAAATTTTGGGTGAAAATCCTCTAGAAAGCAAATTCAAACAGCCCCTCAACCAGCTGGCTCAGGAAAAAAAAAATTTCCCTGGAGAAAAGTGGAAAAAACCTGCTTATTTAACAGGCAAAAGCTTTCACCAGCACAGAGAAAAATGAACAGTGTTAAACAGTAAAGCCTCTTGCTTCTCCAAGAGAGATGACAATCTCAGGAAGTCCCCTTGGTGGGCTGCAGCTTGGCTCACCCGGTCTGTTATCCGTCCCTCTGGTGCTGGAAATGCCACGGCCCAGGCCCGGCCCTGTTGGCCACAGGTGTGAGCTCCCGGTCCTCTTCTAAGAGTTTCAGCCCAGAGCAGGTTTAAACAGGTCCAAAGAAAACGAAAGAACTGCAGTCCAAGGAACTTCTCTGCCTCAGCTAGCTAAAACTAACTAAAAAGCAAAGGAGAGCTCTGTCCTGCTGCAGACACACCGTCCCGCCGAATGCATGCGGAGGAGATTACAGTAGTTTTTTCTGAAAACAAACACCCCTCTTTGCTTTATAAGGCAGAAAAAAATGTTCTATGTTTTAGGAAATAGTACACTGATTTAATTAGTGTTGAAGAGTATAAGAAATGTCTTTTTGACATACTGTTTCAGCTGGCACATCAGTATATCTTTCGCCCTCTCCACATACCCACATATGAATATATGCATGCATATATCCACAAATATTAGTGCAATATATTCCATGGCAGAATTCTCACACAATAGCAGTCTAGACATTCTTTTATGATCTTTATTGTTTGGCAGTTTACAGAATAGTTTAAACAAGGAATATGTGAGACCTTTTATGATACAAGCAATCCCAGTGGGCCATGACCTGGTA
Organism: Dicaeum eximium; assembly: GCA_013396995.1. Classification (NCBI taxonomy): domain Eukaryota; kingdom Metazoa; phylum Chordata; class Aves; order Passeriformes; family Dicaeidae; genus Dicaeum; species Dicaeum eximium. The sequence continues at coordinate 422,380 of VWZP01006535.1, read as the reverse complement.
CAAGAAAAGGGAAGTGCCGAGAAATGTGTTTCCACAGCAACTTATACAAACACGGTCTTCTTTGCCACTCATTTGCTCAAATTGAACTGCCTGTAAATCAAAATCATTAATCAGGCACCAGTATTGCCTGCACAAATAATTTTTCTCTCTTGCTTATAACTAGGAAAGATGTCTTAACTTAGGGTCCCTTTTTTTGCTGTTAGTAACTTCTTTTTTCCAGAAGTATTCATGGCCACTTGCCTAATTCAGGGTGGGGGCAGAGGCAGGGGGAGGGGGAAAGAAAAAGAAAACGCAAGATTTAGTTGATATTCAGTGAAAATTAGAACACTGAACAACATCCTCAGAAGACTGAACTGTTGTGTACAAACCAAGAAAAGTTCTCATTGACCTTCAAATTAAATACAAGCCAGAGTCTCTTTTATTATTGTGTTTCAGAAATAATTTAAGATTTTTTTTACATGAGAAAAATGGAATCTTCAGGGAGAGAAACAGTTTTAAATGCCTTTGTTCCTTTACTACCTGTAATATTACTTGCTTCAACCTACATTGATCACAAACAAAAAGATTTGCATAAATCCATCATTTTCCATTGGAATGGATGCAAAACATTAAAGTATATCTGTAGATCAGGAAGACAGTGTTAGTGAAATTACTCAAGATTATTATTCAAGATGGCAAAAAAACGTGACCTGACATTTTTTTTCAAGATTATTTAGGTACATTAAATTATTATTCATTTATTCATTTATTGAGGAGAAAACTAGGTAAATAATTGAAATAATGTTTTGTCAGGTTTATTGGTATTTCTCTCATCATGAAGGCAAGTGAAGCTCCCAAGAAAGTAAAATTTCATTTGTATGTTTGCTGAAAGGAATTTGAAAACTTAGTTTAACAAGACTTTTGCTGAGAGCCTTGTGACAGATTACTATTAGTGTTTTACACTTTCATTGTAAATTCAAAATGGTTTACTCCGGTTGTCTGTAGATCTTATATGAAAAATACTTCGATTATAATTCATCTTGTCATTTTTATTTTCCTGCATTTGGTGTCTTTGAGGCATGGACAACTTGGAATAAAACTGTTTTTTCCTGCCTGACTTCTGCCATGTGTCAAATTTCATCAAGCAACAAACAAGTTTAGCACACTTATTAGCCACTAACCATTGTGTTTCCTAAAAATATACAACAAATTATAGAACTATGACAGGCATATTTCTTTGTATATCCCTTTTTTCAAAATCTATAAATATTTCTTTACAATTATTCCTTTGAACATCCTAAAGAATCCTTGGAACCTGAGTGTAGGTTCCAACAAGCTATGCAAGTTTCTCTGGAAGACAGTGAAAAATGTAGCTCATAGGAAAGTGTGGATAAGTCTATGAAATCCATACAGCATAATCAAAAAAGAACTTCTTCTGAAGGAAATTTTAAATTAAAACAAATTTAGCTGTTATGATGTATTTTTTCTAACATCTGCATTAAACCATCTCTGCAAAATTTGTCCTGTATTTAATCTAAAACAAATGGCAGAGCTATTTCATTTTAAACAAATGAAGAAATTTTTTTCTGACCTGATTTTCAATTTGCAGCTAGATTTTAGATTATGAAAAGTTACCATGATCTTAAGTTCCATCCTAAGACAAAAAAACCCTAGCAAAATTGGACACAAACATGGATATTAAGATAAAGTGAGGTTTATTTTGACTAATGAGGGATTTTAACTGCATTCTTGATTATTTCTTCATTTACAAGTTTCTGCTCATAACAAAGTCAAGGCTTGATTCCACAGAATTTTTTAAATTTTATTAAGTATTTGGTTGTTTTTATAAGTAAAACTACACTGATCTTTGACCACCGGTTTTTGCTTAAGCTGGGTCATTCCACCTAAAGTGAACACACGTGTTAATATTCAGTGGGGGGTATTCTTGTGACACCAAAGAAACCTGCATGACACTCATCCAACTACAGACTTTATTCATTTTTTTCTCTAGCCCTTTTTTCTCTTTCTTTTTTTGTTACATTTAAACACAGTTGACCCAGTATTTTTGATGCTGTACGAGAGTCAGTATCCTAGACATCCCAGGGATTTGAATGACTAGTATAATGCCTGCATGGGAGATGAGAAGCAGAAGTATATTGTTGAACCTTTAAAGAAAGGTTGACATTATCCTGGCCTTGAGCAGCTCTCTTCGGTATTGAAGCTTTTGCTGCTTTCAACCCTTTGATTTATGAGCAAAAGTGTAACACATCTTGGCCATTATGGAATCATAAAAGTCCTTTATAGCTTCCCAGTCCATTTTTACTTAAAAAAAAAAAAAAGGAAAAAAGTTACCTCCTTTCCTATTCTGTCTCCATTTTTTTTAAAATATATTTTTCTATTTTTGGAATAGAAGATTATTTATGAAATACTTTTTTAATGGTATCAGGACTGTCAGATGTTAATTCTCATTTCAAAAGTCATATAAGGATTCTTGAACAATGTTTCAAATTCTGAAATCAGAAATTAAAACACAAATTTAAGTGTCTAAATAGTTAAAATCATAGCAATTCTGATGAGAAGGGAGGGCAACGAAGAAAAGCTTTGAAAATAGCAAACCACTTTTTTGTAGGATTCACATCTCATGGGTTTTTAAACCGCCTAAGAACAAAAAAACAAATAATTAAGCTTACTTAAGCTTATTGGTTTAGTGTAACTATTTCTGCTTCATGTAGTCTACAGGACTCCTTTTAATGTAATCATCCACTCTCACTAATAGTGATAACAATTTTGCTGTGCTGCAGCATTAACAAAATGTTTTCTTTTTTTTTTTTTTTTTTGAGGGG
>VWZP01006535.1:340548-404230 GCA_013396995.1 Dicaeum eximium | reverse complement strand
AAAAAAAAAAAAAGTGAGGCAGGCCACCATAGCTAGGTCAGATAAATTATAATTTATATACCACCAATATTAGAATTAAATGAAGGGCAATAGATTCTATGAAAAACTTAGTTAAATTGATTTCTCTAGCAGAAGCTTGGTAAGATTAGACACTACATCAAAATGAATTGGTTTAGATTAGTATCAGAACAATCACAGGGCAGCAAAGATCAGAGCTGGCTCAGGTCACGGTTTGACATCGGTTCTGCAGCTGACTCATGACTGAAGTAAATAAAGCAGTAAATAGTAGTTAAAAAACTGAGGTATAGACAGTTATCCCATGATTGGATTATTTGAAGTTTTTTCCCAGTGAATCTAAGTCTAACATTTTGCAGTTTTCTGGTTTGTAGGGTTGGGTGTAATGCAAAGTCATTAGGTAAGAGCTCGAGGACACAGAGCAGAGCTGGTCAGACAAATGCAGCTTAACATTCCATGGAGATGCATTGCCTAGCAAGCTCAGAATTTAAAGAATATCATTTGAATTCACCAAAACTATCACCTATTCTTAACTATCACCTATAAGTTCACCTAAATTTTGTCAAAATCCAAGTCTTCATCAACACTGAAAAGTAACATTTAAAATTCTATGGGTCTGATTTTTTCAGCATACAATTTGAAAATTATTTTGTATTTCATAAAATCATATTAAGACAAAACTTAAATAAAATGGATAAAATGTTTTCACTAAGGGAAAAACAACAAATAAAAACCCCACAAACAAACAAACAAACAAACAAACAAAAAACAAACAAACAAAACAAACAAACAAATAAAACCCCTCCATCAAAACCATGGAAACTCTCAATTTTCCATAGGAAGCATGAATATTTATTGAGTTTCCTTCTTTTCAAGAACTGTATAACTTTTTTAAAGTTATACAGTTTTTTTGGTATTGCCCATCCCAGAGTTTAGCAGAATACATACAGAGATATCTCTCAAAACTCTATTTTTAGGTTTTTAAGTGATCCTTTATTATTTTCTTAAATGTATCTGCAAAGTACTATTGTTATAATTTAACCCTTCTTTCAGAAAGGAAAAACACATCTTCAAATTAAATGCTAATCACCATTAGAGAAGTTACTTTCCGCACCTCCTGTTGAAAATTGTTCTTCCAGCTAAACCAGCCCCAGCCCCAGTCTCACAGCCTTGGCTTGTGGCATGAGGAGTTCCACCCCACTGCCTTGGGGGGTCTCCCCTGGAGTACTACCACCTCAGATATATGTTTTTCTTCCACTGGGGCCACAAAATTGGATACTGGAAGCATATCCTGTTGTGGTCTGGTGGTTGCCAAGGAAAGGGGACAGTTCCTGCCCTTCCCTGGCTCTCAGGTCTCTTCACACCACCTCAGACTCCTCACTGCTGCCCTGGTGTACATGACTACAGAGGAGCTTCCCAAGGTAGTGGCTGAGGAAATTTCCCTGCCCAGCCATCCAGGAGCTGCTCTGGCAGTGTCTCACACCACCTGAGCTGGGACTGCACCACTCCACAGCTACACCCCAGAGCTCGCACAGTCAGACCAGGCTTCCACACCAGCTCAGCCCCAGGTTTCCCACAGAAGAGCCTCAGATGTCCAAATCTTTAAAATTAAGAATTAAGAATTAAGTAGGTTGAAGAAGGCCCTTGAGATAATCACATCCAATCTATGACCTAACACTGCCTTATTAATTATGGCACTGAGTGCCACATCCAGTCTTTTTTTATACACCTTCAGGGACAGTGAGTCCATCATCTCCCTGGGCAAACTGCTCCAGTGCCCAATCCCACTTCCAGAGAAGAATTTTTTCCTAGACTGTCCAACCTAAACATTCCCTGGTGTAACTTAAGACTGTCTTCTCTCAGTCTGTCGGTGGTTGTCTGGGAGAAGAGACCGACCCTCACCTGACTACACCCTCCTTTCAGGAAGCTGTAGAGAGTGGTAAGGTCATCCCTGAGCCTCTTTCTTGCCAGGTTAAACATCCCCAGCTTCACAGGGGGAAGTTGTGTTCTAGACCCCTCATCAGCCTTGTTGCTCTTCTCTGGATGCACTCCAGCACCTCAACGTCCTTCCTAAACTGAGAGTCCCAGCACTGGACACAGAACTTAAGGTGTGCCCTCACCAGTGCTGAATACAGGGGGACAATCCCTGCCCTGGCCCTGCTGGCCACACTATTGCTGATACAGGCCAGGATGCCATTTGCCTTATTGGCCACCTGGGCACAGCTGGCTCATATTTGGCTGCTGTCAATCACTTCTGCCTGGCCACTGTCCAGCCACTCTGCCCAGCCCATAGCACTGCATGGGGTTGTTGTGGACAAAGTGCAGGACCTGGCACTTGGCCTTGTTAAACCTCACATCTTTGGATTCAACCCATCTATCCAACCTTTCCCTCTGCAGAATCCTCCTCCCCTCCAGCAGACTGACACTCCCTCCCAGCTTGGTGACTTCTGCAAATTTGCTGCTGGTGGACACACTCAAACAGTCCAAGCACAGGAAATTCTGGGGTCACCAGCTCCTGCTGTCTCTGCATGTCCTGTCCCCTGGCCAGCCCCAGGTCCCCAGGTCCTTTGTTATGCAAGGGGTCAGCAGGTCACGGCCTCTTGCTTCAGCCTGGGCTCCTGCCAGCCCAGAGCTCTCAACCTGCAGCTGGCTCTGCAGTGTGCACACAGAGCTGCCTCACCAAATGTATTCCTCAGCAGTGGGTCTGAAAGGAACACAGACAATAATGTATTCAGATGAGCATTCCTTTAATTAGTATGCATGAAGAATGACTCTATATATATATGACCACCCTCACATGTTCAACCCTCACTGAAATCCAAGACTGAAGCACAGAGCTGATAGACTAGAGATACGATGGATTCCAAAAGCACAACTGTAGGGACTGAGATGCTTCTAAAATCCTCCTGCCACAGATATGAGCCTGAATTGTGGGATTTGGGGGATGTAATCTAACTGGAGGATAGTACTAAAAGAGGTAGTATGGCAGTGACAAAGGATTTGACAAATGAGGATAGGTGAGTTGTAGCTTTTGAAGGGAAAATGATATCTTAGATCCACAGAAGACATCAGTAATTTTTGCTAACTTTTTACTCCTGAGCCAGGCCCAACATGTTTTCCAGCTGGGAATACACACTATCAGGATTTTTTGTTAAGACGGGACATTTTGTTGTTTAGTTTCTATAGAAAGGAACCATAAAGCAATTTTTCAAAGCTAGCTGTTGCAAACCATTGCAGGTGACCTCACTCTAACTGCAATAAATTATACAGAGTCCTACTTACAAGTAGCTGACAAAACAGTAGGATATTAACTTGCATACCTTCTGGATTTTTGTTGTAGTGCTGTCTGACTTTTTTTTTTTTTTTTTTAAATTAGTGATATGCAAGAACTAAACCCTTCCAAGAAAAGAAATAAAAGGATTTTTTTTTTTTTTACCCCTGGCTTCTCTTCCCCTCCTCAGCAGCTGAAGAGCAAGTTCAAACAGTAAACAAAGAGGTAATGAGATACAACAAACATATCCTGAGATAGTGCTGTTCCTTTAACAGCATCACAAAGTGCTATCCCAGTGCTACCAAAACAAAGATTTCAGGCTGGATCAGCATCTCATGTTAATCAGGCCAGCTTCAGTTACTTTAGCAAGTTATTTGGGACTGTGAAAGCTGGGGTAGATTAGGCAAGTGCTGATCACTGATGGTTCTGCTCCATTTATGCTATTGTCTATGTGAGAGGTGCCTGCCTGCTACAGTTTCTGAACCAGAAACTCATATGCAACAATAAACTCTTCCTGTGAAAACTTCATACACAGCATTTAGCTTCAGTGAAGATAATAAAAAGACTAAGAAATGTGTTAGCTCTGAGAAGGGCATCCTAAGCAGTTGGGTACAGCAAGCTGTTTTTATTAAGGTGTGATTGTTGACATTTTGCCACCCAAGGAAGATTGCACATGGTGTATAAATTCTGAACAGTTATAAATTATCTCTCTTTTCCCCCAGATTTTGACAAGCAGTCTAGGTGTCAGCTCAGAATATGTGTATGGAAGCTCAGAATATGTGTATGGAAATAAAACAGTCATCCATAGTCTCCCTAGATGATCAAAGAGTTAAATGTGATTTTATGCAAATGTTTGCTGGTAGCTTTCTATTAAAGATAACATACTGTTGGATATGTAGTATTTTAGAAGATAATATACCAAAATATGAACTTCCAAAAAACACACCAAATACACCAAAATTTGAACTTAACCAAAAATGAACTTCCTCTTCAGCAGCAGGTCAAATGCATTTACTTTGGCAAAAGTGAACTGTGAATGAATATTCCAAAAATTAACAGTGATTCTGTCTTAAATTTTCAAGTTGTTAGGGGGCATTTCATGGCAGCTTATTGAACTCATAAATCCTTCCTGCACAGACCAAATAGAATTGTGACATACACAGAAGTAAGTGAAGGACAAAGGGAATGAAAATATTGTCTTGTTAAGTTCCATTATATTGTATGCTATGCTGTGAGAATACTAGATGTGTTTGCTAAATAAGTAACAGCTAATAAAGGAAATACTCTTGGCCATGGCTAGGACCCAGAGGTTATTCTATACCACCTCACATCACTTTCTGGGAATGGGGCAAGGGCTCCCTTTGGGGTTCCCTAGCGTGGTGGGTGGTCAGGTATTGCCAGGCTCCGTGTGGTGAGCAAATCACGTGTGAATCGCTCACCTCCCTTGCACACCCTGTAAGCATTTTGGCTGTTATTCTTTGTTTCCTTATTTCCTTTTTGGTTTTGGTGAACTGTTCTTATCTCAGACCATGATCTTTACCTTTTTTGCCTGCAGTTCTCCTCTCCAGTCCACCACGGTGGGATCGAGAGGACACCGGAGTGCTGTGGTGGGGTCATGACATCGAGGAACACCATTCCTAAACCACAATACTCTTACAGGAGATGAAAATATTTATATGATATGACATTGGAGTAAATGAAAAACGGAGTAAAACAATACAAATGTTACAATTCACACCATCACAATCAGAAACCAGCTATTTCTTAATTACAAAACACTCTAAATGTTTCTTAGCCTATCAACTTTTTACCACACCATGTTGTAAATGCTTTAAAACCAATCATTTAAAACTACCCCTCAAAAGTCCTGTTAAAATACATATTTCATAATTATATTTCTCCAAAATATTTAGTTTTATTTACAAAGCCATCCTTGAAAACTTTTTCTAACTCCATTTGCCCCTCAACAATATCTACCCTATTCCATACCGTTTTTAAGTCAGTATTTCTTATCTCAGAGTTTACATACAAATACATACTCTGTGAGGCTTCTATCAAGCCGTAAGAACTCTGTACAAATCCATTTCCCACAGTCTGATACTGACAAAGGCAGCTTAGAGAAAGAAGGTGTGGAGACTTCATCATCCAAAATATTCAATGTTCAGCTGGGCATGACCCTGAACAACATTCTGCAGGTGACCTTGCTTGATGAGTGGTGAGTGGCACCTGGGGACACAGTTTATTGGTGAATACTGCTGGGTTAACAGCTGGACTCAATGATTTCAGATGCCTTTTCCAACGTTATTGTATGATTCCATAACCATTCAACATCCAAAGGTGTGAGCCAGGTTCAGCCATGCAATCATTTCCGAGGGCTGCATATGCATCACCACATTTCCCAATCCAATGGGTTGTCTTTTTACCAACATGCCTTGAACATGCTGCATGTCAAACATTCATGTTACTAATCTGTATCTGACTTTTAGCTCTTCAGAGCTGTGCAGCAGAAAAAACAAATCAACATTAAAGTCATAATCAGTCTCTGTATATCTCTCTTATCTGTCATGTTTATGGAAACAAAAGCATTGTTGGACTTTCTGAGGAAATATGCATTCCTGTATTCACTACAAGCAGAATTTCAATAGGAACTTGAAGCAGAATGTTGTTTTCTGTTTTCTACATTCTGTTGTCTGTTTTCTACATTATTTTCTTTTTTTTTCTGCCATGCTTTTGATTTATATTTATGGATTTTCAAATCTGTGATAAATGTTTTATCTAGGCTAGATAGGAGATCAATAAACCAGGAAAATCATCACAGTGCAAAAATGGAGGACAGTCTCTCATCTTCTAACATCTCTCTTGGGAGCCAATAATCCTCTTCCTTGCCAATCTATATTCTAGTGTAAGTAAATAGAATCTAGTTCACCCACATTGTGCTAAACTCTTGGGTATATATCCCCATAAAAATCTATTTTGTCCTTGTGTTTGTGCTGTGGATGTGAGACAAGAGCTGTTCTGTGCATCAGAGCTAAAACTTTCTCTACAGTATATGAAAGCCCACTGCCCACTGCAAAGTAGATATGCTGAACTACATAACCACTCACCTCCATTTCCTAATGCATCCATTTCAACAAAATGTGATATTGAAATAAATCTAAAATAAAGGCCTTGATAAAACTATGTAAAAGCACCAAATCTGCTGTTAATTTCCCATTTATTCTACTCTCTTTCCCATTCTCACAGGTATAACAGGAGCGTTCCAGTACAAATTCAACAGTTAAATCCAGAGTAATTGTACCCTATTGCACAGTTGGATGGTCAAGTGGAAGGAAATAAATCAGCAAAATGAAGTGCTGTAGTTCTTAATATATGTTGAGAAAACTCTGTTAGAGACACATGGCTAAAGAGAGTGTAAGAAGGAGCATTTCTCATCTGGAGACAATAGCAGTTCTCAGGAAATGCTTATCCTCTTGGGAGGAGCGTGACTGAAGCCCAGAAGGGCTTATGTTGTTGTGCCCAGTTTACAGAAAAGGTATAGACAACTTCAATTCTAAGCTTTAACTATGCTTTGAACAGCTTTTTCTGCCTCCTTTACTTTTTGGGTGTGCTTAGGTTTTTTTTCCTACTATTATTTTTCACTACAAGCTGAAATGAATTCAGCTAAAATTATCTCGTGTAAGGTCTAAATCTTATTAAGAAGGCAGAAAGTGTATGTAACACAGTAGCACACAGCCAAAAAAAGAATAGCTGTGACCTTGAGAAAAGAAGCGACTCCAATAAAAAACTAGAAATAACAAAGATCCACATCTAAGAGGAAACAGGAGTCTATAGGGAGCAAGGAAAGTGAATGCAGAAAAACCAGAGCCTCTCAGAAGCCCTCCCCAGCACCAGCTAGAAGGAATTGGTCACAGGCAAAAATGGGTCATGAAAGAAAGTTCTTTAATATCTCATAGCTGTGCAAAATTGCTACAAAGTACAGAAAGTACTGACTCTGAAGGGGAGATACCTAGCTACAGTTCCTGTCTTTCCTTGTATAAGCAGAAGACATAGAAAATATTGAAATCCTTAGTAATTAAATAGTTGTGTTTCTCCTACTATCTTTTTGAGGGATTTATGGTAGTGCAAACTAGGAAAGAAATATTAGATGTAAAATTTCTGCTTGAAAAATGACTGGGGGGAAAAAAACCTACTAATAAAATTAACAAAAATAAAAACAAAAGCCCTACAAAAAACACACCTCCAGCTAAGAAATACCGTGTGGGGAAAAGACACACTGTGTGTTGCAGCGCAGGTGTAATTTCATTAAGTCTGTTGTTAGCGGTTTGTTCTTGTGTACCCCTATGTCTTTCCCCAGTGGGTTTATTCCTAAATGGTATCCTCCCTGTGCTTGCCCTGTATGGTGATTCCCCTCCCTCTGTTCCAGTCCCTTCCATGTCGATCAGTGTAACCCTGCCCTCCTCCCTTGTCCACCACCAAAATCCAGCCTGTCCTTCTAGAACCTTCCCTGTCCCTCCCGGATTGGGCCAATCACTGATGGTTAGACCCCTTTGGACATCCCCTAATCTGTGACACTCCATGGGTCCTCGTGACTTCCCCTCTCCTCCCGCCTGTCCCCACTGATCCCAAGCCAACTGTGTGATCCCCCTCACTCCATCCCTTGCGCCTCCTGATTGGTTATTGGTTTGTGCCCACCCTTTGATTTGTTATGAAATCCCGAGCCCAGCAGTGTTTAGGGCTCTTAGTTGTTGACTCCCTTAGGTGTTGTTCCCAGTTCCTGTTCCTCTCCAATAAACCCCTTCCTGCTGGACCCTCAAGTACAAAGAGTCTCCTCCGTTCCTTTACTCAATCCCAGATGTAGCTGGCGGCCTCCTTCCCCCACAGAGCTCTAAGGAGCACTCCAGCCCCTGCCGCTCCCCACGCTCCGTGCCGCTCCGAGTGCCAGCAGCCAGCCCGGGCTCCGTGGGCTGTGCCAGCTGTGCACAAGCAGAGCGCCTGAAGAAGCTAGCGGACAAAACTTCCTCTATCTGATACTGTAACTTATTGCCTCTAAGATTTGATAGGCAGCCAGTAACAGACACAAAGCAAAGATTTTAGGTGGAATTCAGGCTTTATTCGTCAGTAGACCCCTACATTTTCCCTTAGTTTTTATCGGTAATTAAAGTCTGATAGTTGCAATACACTTATAACTGCTGCTATGCAAAAAGTTTTTGCTCTGCTCTGCAGTGGAGTGGCCTCACCTTGAATACTGTGCACAGCTTTGGTCACTGCAACAAAAGAAACATACTAAACCATTAGTTTCCAAAGGGGAGCAATGAGGATGGTGACGGGTCGGGAGGAAGCCGTGCGAGAAGTGGCTGAGGTCACTTGGTCTGTTCAGCCTGGAGGAGACTGAGGGGAGACCTCATTGCGGTGAGGGGAGGAGGAAGGGCAGACGCTGCTCTCTTCCTTGCCCAGTGACAGAACAGTGAGGGAATGGCCTGAAGTCATGTCAAGGGAGGTTGAGGTTGGATATCATGAAAAGGTTCTTCACCCAGAGGGTGGTTGGGCACTGGAACAGACTCCCAGGGCAGTGGTCACAGCACCAGCCTGACAGTTCCAGAAATGTTTGGACAGCACTCTCAGGCACATGGTGTGACTCTTGGGGTGTCCTGTGCAGGGGTAAGAGTTATCCTCAAACTTTTTAGTCCCTTCCAACTCCGCATATTATGTGATTCTGTGATAATTCTTTCCACTGCTGCTCCATGCATTGTATCAGGGAATTGAGAGGGATAAAAATCGACTTGTTTAGGTTTTCGAGTTTTTTTAGAGAGGTCAGTTTCATCATATGCTTCAGACTTCAGCCCCACAAATAATCATCTCAGCATCAATGATAAGAGAGCAGGAATGATATTCACAACAGAAACACTGTTCTGAAATGTTTAAACATGCCCTACTGCTGTGACAGTGAGCATGGAAACACAGTAATATTCTCTGTAGGTATTTAAGAAAGATAATGTAATGCTAGCTTTCAAATGCATAAGATAAAAAACACTTAGATTACTATTACTTGAAGTCTTCAAATTACTTTATGCCCAGCTCAGCTGAAGTAGATTGTTTTTGAAGTACTGTGTGTTGGATAGAGAACGATATAATGATAACAAATGCAATAATAATTTCTTCTTACTCTAGAAAGCAATTTCTACTGGAAAAGTACCCTCAGGCCTCAAGAACTTTCATAATCCATTTCATTTGATACAAAGTAACCCTAGTTTTATCAAAACTGTGCAGAGATTAAAAAAAATACTCAGACAAAAGGATGCATTTAATCTATAGCCTTCATTATCTCAAATCAGCTCCTCAGATGACACCATTTTTTATTTCCAATACTGAACATGATTTTAACTCTGGAACTGTTATTCATACACAAAGCATTCTGGCATTTGACCACAGATACAGTCAAGGGAACTCTTTGTTGGTTATATTGCAATGATGTGATACACAAATTGATGTGTAACAAAAAAGTAAAAAAAGTGAATTTAGAAATAGTGTCTTGGGGGATACTGAAGAGCCAGTGCAGTCACAAGCATTGACTAGCACAGTTGTCAGTGGTAGGCAAGAGTTAATGCTTCCTCAGCTCTCTCATCAGGCTCACATGTTTTGCTTCACACATGCTTTGAGAATGCATGAGGCTTTTGGTTTAACCCTGTCTCACAACTAAACATCACAGAACCCTGAGCTTATCCCCACCTCTGGCTCCCATGATGGGAGGGAGAAAAACCTGAAAGAGTACAAGTGAAAAATGAGCTCACAGATTAAGATAACAACACTTTAGTAATTAAAAATAAGTGAAAAATAAGCTTTAAAATTGTAGAGGAAAGAGAAAGAATAAATAATAAAGAGAGAGGAAAATAAAACCCTTATCAGAGAATTTGCTACAATCCCTGAACCACTGCAGAGATAAATTACTGTCTATTTTTCTCTTTCAGCAATGCCTACAGCCAGTTGGATAGCTTTCACCTCTGAACACTGACTAGGTTCAACTTCTCCTTTTGAAGTTTCTTCAACATTTTGGGAGCACAAAGCACCCACAAAGCAACTTTCCACTTTTGATGTTTTCCCACAATACAACAGGCTCCATCTTTGACCATACTGCTTTTCAGTTTCTGGTAATTTATTACACAGTTTGGCCTCCTCAGGACAAGTTACCTCCTCTACCAATTCTCCAAAGTTTCAGTCCTCTGGAGAGTCCGTGATCGCTTCCAGGGTTTCTGTGCAGTCAGATTTTCCCATTTGAGCCTGTTACATTGTCAGTGCAATCTATTATTCAGGAAGCATCACAGGCATAATGTCTAGAACGGACCCTCCTATTTTCACATCCAGCCCAGCACAGGCAACCAAGATAAGAAAAGAAGCTGTGCTTCTATATCAGCTACTTCTGAAGAAGTTCCAACAGCTTCATATGTTGCTAATATTTCCTTTTCTTTTCGAGTGCAATGGTCTTCACATCCATTAGATTCTGGGGTCCAAAACCTTGGATGTTAATCTTTGTCTCTCCAGGTACTTTCTGCCAGAAGATCTAGGTCTGGCTCAGGCATAATGCATATTTTTCATGTCTTGTCATTTCTGGACTGGCCCAAGTGCTACAGCACAAACTATTTCCCATTTAATTTGCTCAAAGTCTTGCTGCTTCTCAAAGCCCCACTCAAAATCACTTTCCTTCCAGGCCATTCAATAGAGAGGGCTCACAGAATAATTAGAAAACATAAGAATATACCCCAGAATATGCATTCTTCAAAAGCCCACAACACCTAAGAAACCTTGTGTTTCTCTTTCATTGGTTAGTGGTGACAAAGCTGTCAAAATCCTTTGGGATATAATAATGTCCATCTTGCTATTTTATTCCTAAAATATGAGTCTCTTGTGCACATCCTTTGACATTACTTTGCTTTATAGCATAATCAGCTTGCATAATCTAGATTACTTTTGTCCCCAGTGACCAGAATAGTTTCTGGATGATAGCCAAGGACTCTTGGCTGGCGTGATATTGTTACCTGTGCAGTGCCAGGCTAGCAGTTAGAAACTGCTGTTCTTTGGACTACATCAAGCCCACAACAGAAGGATACTCTTGAGAGACCAAGCAACCTAGACAGCTGTTTAGTCCATTCTCAAGGCAACTGTACCATCCCAAAGCACACCTTGGTTCCCTTAAGTAACTGTCTGCTGACGTAGTCCCTGCCAAGGATATATGGAGACCAGTCACAATAGGATGCTTTTACTACTCATTCCCAGTTAGGCATACCTCAGCCTTCAACACAGACCATTGCTGGGATCCTCCACCACTCTAAAAATGCAGATGGATTCTTCCCTGTTGTGACCTTACCCTGTTACAGTACACTGTAGAGCAGTGTCCACCAGAGCTTTACACTGATTTGGGGATGATATCTTAGGCCACGTCAGGTCGCTGTGGCAGATCAGGTCTGTGTAAAATAGATGGGCTTTGACAGAGGCTTTTCTGGACATTGCAAATCCTTTGTTCTGCTGTTATGGTCGGAGTGAGGGGGCACGGTGTTTTATGCACTTCAGCTCTGTGCTTTTCAGAGTCACAATGGACTCCAGGTTTGCAGGGGTGACAGCCCTACAAGCAAAGCCTGCAAGACTTGCAGGGGTTTTGCAGTTCACTTGCGCTGGCTTATGTTACGAAGGAAGAGGTCTCTGATGTAGAGTTTCCTGCCATCATGTCATTTTGAGTGCTGAGTTAACTCTATAATCAGGCTTTTGTACACTGGGATGCCCTCTTTCACCTGAGTGTTGCAGCCACTCTAGTGATGTGCAAGGTCTTGGGCTGCGTAGCTTCAGGCCCAGCTGGCACATCTGGGAAGAGACCTTGAACTTAAATGCCTATCACTGAGTTCCCTTGTGAATCCCCTAAATTTTGTAGATCATGTTGCATTGTCTTTCAAGTTGAAGTGAGGATTTTTTTCCTCCACATGAGGTATTTTCTGCTGGTCTGAGGTATTTCTGAGGTATTTTCAGTGGTGCAGCACTGTGAAAGTGCCTAATTTCTTAATGGGCTTAGCTTTCCTGTTAGTTTTCTGGAGTTTGGTAAGGACTGACCTATGGATAGTAGGTGTCTGGAGTCCACTTCCTCTCCTCTTCCTTGCTGCTTCTGATCTTGCTGCTGAAGTTTCAACATCCTCCCACCACTTAAATTCCTTTGCTTGATTGCAAATAGATCATGTACAATCAAGGACAGTAACTGATGAAAATTAGTTGCTTGAGCAAATTAGTTGTGAATTGATTGACAGATTGTTGTTGGTTATTCTTTCTGGGAGGTGTACTCTTTCATTTCAGATGCCCTGTACCATTTCTGTGCTGATGTTACAATATCAATTTTTATTCTACCCTGAGAATTTTTTTTGAGGAGAAGAAGAGCATGGAATCAGTAAAATTCATACAGAAGTAGTTTTAAAGCTTTTATGTGTTTGTTTTGGAGAAGGATTTTAGATGAGATATTCAGTAGTGAAGTTTGCACAGAATTATTTTAAGAATGACTGTATATTTTTCTTTTCATTGGGTAATATTTTTGTCTCATTTTTTATTTTTTTCTAAGATGTCTTACCTTTCAAAAATCCCCCAAACAAAAATTGTGAATTCAGAGCACACTGAAACTAAAGCCAAAAAGTCCCTGGTTAAAAGGAAGGAAAGCATATATATGCAAGAAATTTTTGGTAGGTGCCAGAAAGTTGTTGATGGAATAGATAAGTATAAAAAATTAATAAAAGTAAAATCATGCAAAGCTTAACTATTTTACTTGAAACAAAATTTTGCATACCCTTTATTTTATTTCTTTCTCCACTATCTGCTAGTGGTTGCTTTAGAACTAGAGTTTCATTGAAAACAAAATTTTTCTCTTTGGAATTGTAACACATTGTTTGTGATGAGGAACATGTGGTTAGAATTTGTCATCTCTCAAATGCTAGCTCACTGTAAATGAAGCATATGCAATTCCTTTAGCCTCTGTAAGGTGTATACTTACGTGAAACTCCAGAAAGCTCATTTGGTAAGAAATGGATATTAATAGCTCTCTTTAGAGTTTTTTACTAAAAACTTTAAAACAAATTTGAAGTTATATTTAGCATTTGTACATTTCATGGTCTGCCTCACCTTAAATGATCACAACAAATCTGTACTAAATATTAAATTTGTAATTTTTATACCCTTTATGTTGGAGCAGTATGCTGTAACTCCTGCACAATTTTAATATAAATCTAAAAAATAAATATTTTAACTCTAGGAAACAGTGGCAGCTCTACAGTGATATATAATCAAATGTGTATTATTTTCTTATTGGTGATGTATTTCACTTGGTACTGAATATGATGATAGTGGAATCATTTAAATGAGAGTGTGTTCAGCATACACTAGGATCATTTACACATTGAAATTTCAGATGTTTCCTATACAAATTAAAGGCTTGGATGAATTGCTATTTTTTCTTCAATGTCATTTTTAATTGATGCTATTTACTTAAAATCTCATGCTTTTTAGATTTAGTCTGAATTCATATTTTAGACATACTTGTTCTGAATTCATTAGTTCTATGCCTTTTGGTAGTAATTGTACTTTAGGAGTGCACAAGGTAGCCCTTATAAATCATAAACCATGTTAAAATCCCTTCATAAAGTGAATAACAAGAGTAATATAATTTTTTTTTTTTCTGCTGCAGACTCTATGTCCTCAGTTCAGGAAAATGTTTAATTATAAGATAAGAGAAGAAAAAAAAAGTTAGAATTACTTATACCTTCAGATATAAGGAAAACATTTTGATATCTTGTAAACTCTGGTGATAGATGGAATCCATGTCTTAATTATCTGAAATCAAAATCTGAATCTGAAAATTACTGTCTCCCATCCCAATATTAACCAGAGTTATCAATGTGATGGCTACTTGTGAATTAGTCTGACTGAGATACAAATGTCAACAGAGCATGACTAAAACATTAAACAAAGTTCTTGCTCTGGACAGTACAAACCACAATGAACACAAAGACAAGATATCTGAGCTAGTTTTGGGTAGGTTTGAAACTGTTAGCCCACGTCCAGTGTGGTGGGTTGTACAGTGCTGATATACTTATCTGAATATGATCAGGCACTCATTCTGCTACAAACTCTTAATCTGAACAGTAAGGCATTTGGGTTAATAACAAAGCAGCCCTTGCAGAGCATGGTTTTCTCTGTGTGAAGAGCAGGCAGATCACAGAGGTTGGGTGGGCTGAGGAGAGGCCTGAGCCAAGACTCTCTCTCTGATCCTGGTCAGGAACCAACACGCAGGCTATGTCAGGAACAAAAGCTATCCAAGACTACTATAAGCTATCCAACACTAATTTTGCATTATTCTACATATGTGGCTTACAGAAAAGGCACAGTTTACTTTTTATTTGGAAATAATTGTTTTACTGCATAATATCTCGCTCAAACCATAAAATCCCTCCTAGGACCTAGGACAGAATTTTTATACCCTTTTTATCAAATGAGCATGACAGTTTTATTTAGCAAAATACAGAATGAACTTTGGAAATGAGCAATCATTTTCTTAGAATGTAGTAAGCTGCAAAATGTGGTTCACTTAGCTGAATGCTATATTTCAAAAGAGAATTCCTGAGTAATATAAAATAGTATCATCTTAAACTGCCCAATAAAAAATCAGCAATAAAATAACATCTTGGTTGTTTTTTTCCTACTAGAGCTGTGTTCATCGAAAGCCAGAGAATCAAAGAAAATACTATAGTATGAGATTGAATGTAATTCAATATAACAGTGAATACAACACATATTTATTTAATTACTGTGATGTAGAAGGGCTTGTCGATTGTAAAATACATTCTGGTTTCACAGCAATAAGAAATCATACAGATAATAAAAATTCTACAGAGTAAACTTCCATAGTACACAAAATTCTAACTCATCTTAAAATAGTACTTTTTATTTCTATGATATCTTATTGCTACGAGTCTTTAATAAAATTTATAGTCAGTAAATAATAAAACATTGTAACATCCCCATGAACAATATAATGCATCTTAGATGACTACCAACCCACAGAGTGCTAAAATAATTCCAGATAACTTATTCTGTACTGCACAGCTTTCAAGAT
Organism: Dicaeum eximium; assembly: GCA_013396995.1. Classification (NCBI taxonomy): domain Eukaryota; kingdom Metazoa; phylum Chordata; class Aves; order Passeriformes; family Dicaeidae; genus Dicaeum; species Dicaeum eximium. The sequence goes on along the minus strand of VWZP01006535.1, from coordinate 388,811 downwards.
GGGTGATGTACCACAGTGTCAAGATTTGATTTTTTGTTTTGTGTAGTTTTTAACTTTTATTACACATTTTTTTAAAGAGCAAATATGTTTCATTCTAAATGGCTATTCTAGGCCAGTCAGTTATGTGCCGGATATATTTTTGTTGGTATCAATGACACTAATTTTCATACCTTATTTTGTTTACTTGCAGGGCACATGAATATTTATGACATTTAGAATCCTAAGGAGAGTTTTATGTGTCGTCCTGTATTTGGCGTGTTGCAACTCATGTTCATACTAAGTCCTCTTCATTCCATTTATCTCTTAATCTACTCTGTTACACTTGGCCTTTTAGATTGTAGGCCTGGGACATAAATTCCATGTGTGCATTTAAAATTTATTTTGTAATTAAGTGTAGTTGCTTCAACCTGTGACTTCATTTCTCCCTTTTACTCTTCCAGTTATTCCTCTTATCCTGCTGGGGAGGAGAGTGGTGGGTGGGCAGCTCTGTGGTGCTCAGTTGTCAGTCAGGTTTAAACTGCACTTATTTTGGTGCCCAGTATAGGGCACAGAGGGTTTGAGATAATAACAGACTTGACTAGAGTGAATGAGAGGGGATTTATATCTGTAAATGGTTGCTTGTAATGATATTGATTCATCTGTTCTTGATATTAGCATATCTGGTTTGTTGTGGCTTTTTTTTTTTTTTTAAATATAATAAAGATTGTCTTTTTCAGTTTACTGTGCTCTGTGGAGCTTAGTGATGCTTTGCCTGGGATATTTAATTGCTAAAACTCTGGGTTTGAGTTTACCTGGTATTTTGGCTCTATACTGAAGTCATTACTGTATTTCAATGATCATCTGATGGATACAATTAACAACCAGATAATTATAATTCTTTCTCTGAGAGGTGGTTTTGTTTGGCTTTTTTGAGGAAATAGAGAATGGCACTTTTGCTACTTTTTTTTTGTTTTCTCCCTCATTACAATAAATTCTCAGCATCCAGGCAATACTTAGGTAGTAAAAATGCTTTTATTGGCATTTCTTAGGAATATTGGTTTGGGTTTTTAAGGTTAACATGTTATTTAGGAATATGACCTAGACTCCTTGGCAGTGTGGGTATGGGTGGGAGGACGTGTCAGAGAATATGGGTAGGTATCTGGAAAGCTTCCCCCCCACAGTTATTTGGATCTTCATTCCTGAACAAGTGCAGAATCCTGACATAATATGTTTGAGAAGAGATGCCCTGGCTACTTCAAAGAAGCACATTTTAGTGCACTGTGCTGAGGCCTGACCAGCACCTACCAAACATTGATCAATACTGTTCAGCACCTTCAAGTATGAAGGTTTCTGAATCTGAAAAATTTAGACAGACACTACGGCTAAACCAGAGACCCAGTCCTCCACTATATCAGTTACACCTGTAATTAAAAAGAAACAACACAAATGAGGTCAGTTTGTTTAATAAGGGATGAAGAGGCTTCTTTGAAGAGAGGGCAGGAGATTTAACAAGAAGTTGGTTTGGCAGCAGAGAAGTCACAATAAGAGGAGGAGGAAGTAACTGAAATACTAAGTGAGGAATCACCCAATCTCTGTCCTTAGGTGAGCTTTGAGATGTGTGAAAATATTTCAACTGTGAATTAGGCAAGCAGATTCTGAGCTGACTATTCCAAAGCTGTGATACTGGGGTCAGAGTCAAGAATTAAAGGGTAAAAAAATCCTGGCAGCTGGAATCCCTTGCTAGGGATAAAGCCATTGACAAAGAGATTGGGAAAACAGCTAAGTTCTCAGCTACTTGTCAGGTGTGAAGGACAGGCATCCCTTCAAGGAAGAACCTGCAAATTCCTAAAATAAATGAACTAATACTGAGGAAGGTGTCCAGTACTTGAGGGAATTAATCGAGGTGGAGGTGCTCTATTAATATATTCAATGACAACCAGGTATCCAAAAACCTGGATGAAGTCTGGGCCACGTGGCGGAAGTTTATAAGAACTTTGGTGGTGTCATATGCCAGCAGACTGCTAAGAATGAGCTGGATAGACACAAAATCTCTGGATAGATTGGTGAGACAACTCGAAGAATAGGAGGATAATCTCATTACTTATAATGACCTTGAACCTTGATTGTAGAGAAACTGATCCAAATATTGTCTGAGCAGTTCAAGGAGAGGTTCTTCATGCACACTAGCCAATGTCTCAGCTATTGAGAGTCAGCCTTTCTCTACTCAAGGAGAAGCTGCTGATGACATACACGGTCATGTATGTGACCTGATTGCTCCTTTGTGACTGGGGGATGACATGAAGAAGTGGGGTGGTCAACCTAGCCTGACACTAGAAGCTTGGATACAGGAATTGCAAATTAAAAAAACAGCTAAGAGGCATCCATCCAGGAAAACTGCTGCTCCAGTATCACTTGAGCAGGGTAGAAGGGCTTATCGTAATTTTGACCCTGATGAAGGAACTTCTGGTTTGCAGTTACAAAATTCAAGTAATAAGTGCTCTAACCTGGAAGAGAAGGGTCCTGCCTTTTGCCAGGAGGAGGAAAGGGAGAACTGTGTTTACTGGAAAATGCAAACATCATGTAAACACTTATCAAAGATATGAAACGCCTCATGCAAAACCAATTGTAGAGCATGATCTGTCTAGGCTAGACTGTGTTGCAAGCTTTCCATCTTCACATTCTGCATGATAAAACCACACAAGCAGGGACTTGTAGAGCCTCATCAAGAGGCCGAATTATTTGCTACACCTTTTAAAAGATGATGTGCCCCCACCAGCAATGCAAGCCATCCTCAGTTTCTCTCTGATGAAAAGGTAGAGCCTTCAAGAAAATAAAAGACAGAAACAACAGAGGAGTAAGGCTAAGAACCTAGAATACAGGTAAACCGGGATGATCACAGAAAAAAAAGGAGGAAAAAGAGGCTGCATGGCATGAAGAACATGCACTAAAGGGACAGTCTCTTATATTCTATTTCTTGACAGATCATCTTCCTTCTCCAGTGTATCTCTCTAAATCAGAGAGATATGTATATGATGGGTGGACTGTTCAGTGGATGAGGGATTGGTTGGGTGGTTGTGTGCACAGCTCAATGGCTCAATGTACAGATGTGGATCAGTGGCAAGTGATGCCCCTCACAGGTCTGTATTGAAAACTGTATTGTCTTAATGTCTTCACCAGTGACATACACAAGGGGATTGAATGCACCCACAGCAAGTTTGCAGTGGACACCAAGCTGAGTGGTGCAATTGAGAAGCCTCAAGGATAGGATGCCATGCAAGGGGACCTTGACAAGCTCCAGAAGCAGGCCCATGGGAACTTTATGGGGTTCCAAGCAAAGTCAGTTGTAAGGTGCTGGGTCAGGGCGATCCCCAATATCAGCACAGGCTGGGGATGAACAGAGAGAGACCAGCCCTGCCAAGAAGGGCTTTGGGGTGCTGGTGGGTGAGAAGCTGGACATGACCCAGCCACGGGCACTCCCAGCCCAGAAAGCCAAATGTCTCCTGGGCTGTATCCAAAGCAGTGAGGGCAGCAGGGCCAGGGAGGGGATTCTGCCCCTCTGCTCTGCTCTGCTCTGCTGAGACCCCACCTGCAGGGCTGCATCAGCTCTGGGGTCCCAGCACAGGAAATACCTGTGTTGAACCCCTCTGAAAATGACCAGAGGGCTGGAGCCCTCTCCTATGAAGACAAGCTGAGACAGCTAGAGAGGTAGAACCTGGAGAAGAGAAAGCTCCTAGGAGATTGTGAATAACCCAGAAAGGAAAGGTGTATCCCTTTCCTGAATTATTATATGACACCCAGGAATTTACAACTTCGGCAATTTTCAGTGTTGTGTTAAATTCCTGCACCTTGATCATGAAAGCCTTTATTTATTTTATTGTTTTTTGTCCACACTGAATGCTTTCTTTTGCATTGTCTCAAATGCGTTTTCCAAGATGATCGTGTCCTTTGCAAAGAAGTTAATTTCTTTTCAGGAACACATCCCCTGGTTGATTTGTTGATCTGTTTCTCCACTAAATGAAAGAGGTATTCAACATCCAGTATTTTTGTTTCCTGGGAAACTGCACTCAGTAATTAGATGCTATCAGTGTGGAGAAAGGTTGTCTGTTTTTCATTTAGATATGGTAAATTAGTTAAACTCTTCAGTTTTTATCCTCTCAGGTATTTTACTATGCCCAAAATAACTTTTATCTCTTGTAGAACTGAATTGGAGTATAGCTCAACACATAAACTTGTTTTCCTAACAGGACTTCAGATGGAAATTAATTTTGTATGTGTAGCCCCACACAGAGGCTGGTGAAAAGATTTAAGTAGAAAAACATTAGTTATGAGACAAAATTATCATGTGTGTGTTTCAGCATCAACATTAATTACATCTCTATTTTTTCTCTGTTTAAATATCATGACACAAAAATATGTATTCTGTTTCTATATAAGTGTAAACAAAGGGGCATGTTAAATACAGTGAAAAAAATAAAGCAGACCCTGAAATATTTAGACAATATACAATCTGGTTTTAGTTGTCTTTAGTATGTTTTTACTTGTCTTTACTTGTCATGTGAAGTTGTCATGAGGATGGAAAAGCAGTCTGTGGCACACACATAAGATACTGGTTTGTTTCCAAAATTCTGCACACTCCACAGAAAAAATATGGTTATATCTAAAGGGAAAGTAGCTAATTCTTTAATAGAAGGCAGAGATAAATGCAAAAAATGTTATGAGATACAGATAGAAGGGTTTCTCTATTTGTGAAAGGGTTAACAAGCCTGTCCTCTTTTGTGACAATGCAGTCCTAAAGAATAACCCATCTCTTCATATTCTCTATCACTTCATATTCTCTATGTCATCAGTTCTCTCCAGAAGCCTCCCAGGTTGGTTTTGGTCTGCTGTGCTGTCCATCCAACCATTGATCTGGTTCAATCCCCAGAGAGGGTCAGGGCCTGTGAATGTGAGACTGATTCCAGCTGTCTGGAGAACGTCTCATCTATTTTGGCTCTTGACCAAGTGGTCTGTGGCAGATGTTCACTATAATGTCCCCTATCCTCTTCAACTTCTTTATCCTTACCCAAAAGCTCTCATTTACTTATCATCCATCCCCAGACAGCGTTCCTTGCACTCCAGCAGTTCTCTCACATAAAGGAAGATTGCCCATCCTTGTGTTTCTAGCAAGTTCTTTCTAAAAGCCCTGTATCCATACATTATAGTACTCCAGTAATGGCTGTAATCCCATCACATTTCTGTGATCCCAACAAAGTATGTTACAGCCCCGCAACTCCACACAGATCTCTTAACTCTTGGTGTTTATTCTCAGTGTTTCAACCATGTACAGGCACTTCAAAAAGGCATCTCAGCATGCTGATTTACAGAGAGGCTCTGTGGGTTTCCCTGGTCACTTGCTTACATGTAAATATTTGAGATGACTCCGATTAAGCCCTGCTTTGCTGACTATTTGTCCTAGTTTAGGACAAATTTNGGGGGGGGGAGAGGGAAGAAGGGGAAAAAACAAAAGCGGGAAAAAACAAGCAAAAGCAAGCAAAAAGCAAAGCGAGCAAGCGAGCCAAGCAGCCAAAGCCAAGCCTAAGCTAGCAGCAAAAGCCAAGCCTAAGCTAGCAGCCGGGGGAGGGGCAAGGCCATAGACAAAACAAACGGAGCATGGGAACAAGGAAAAAAAAAAAAAACCGATTGGGATACACAGTTGAAAATGTCCTGTCACCCCAGGACACTATGTATTCCCTTTCTTCACACAAACCCAGGACCTTTGCTTGCTGACCTTTCTCATCACTACCCGACATGGCTGCTGCTCCTTTCCTTCCTCGTGTTTTGAACTCCTTCCTATCTAACAGACAATTTGTGTTCCAGAGCAGGGCAGCAGGATTCTGCCAGTGGTGGCTCCTCCAGCAGAGGTCACCCTCTTTCTGTACTGCCTGAAACTTGCTGTCACCAGCATCCTGTCCCTGCAGCTGCTGGAGACCCAATGACACCCCCTCAACCTAAGAGTTGCCACTCATGAAGGGAGCAAAGAGAGAGAAACAATCATCACACACCAGGTTTTAGCACATACTCTGAATCTTTGTCTTCATCCTCTCCTTTCCACAAGGGGCAGGAGGTGGGGAGGAGAGAATGTTTGCTTTTATTTCCGTGTTTGGTCATTTTATAATGGAAGCATAGAGGCCTGGCATTCCAAATACCACATACAGGAGATTGTGTGCTTTAGCTCAGTGGAATTCAAATATCCTTATGTAATGAAAAGGAAGATCTTTAGAGATGTATATAGGGAAAAGAATAAGATGGGAAGATAGACCAATAATTGATGATATTTGCTGCATTATTGTCGGCTATTCTTTCAAGAAAGCTGTAGAAGTCATGGCAGTCACTGTTGCTGTGTCCAGGGACAATCCATACCTTCCTGAGACCCTTTCCCACTGTAGGATTTCAAAGCCACTGGACTGAGTCATCTGTAAAGGTTTATGCATGCAGTAGCCATTTTCTGAATGCCATGGTTTGCTATTAAGTAACCCCTAGAGGGTCGCTGCCATGACCATGCAAGTTGCAGTCATGTTGGTGCTGCATGAACTGCAAAATCTGGGTACCTTATCAGATGTGGCTGTCTGCTTCAGATATCTGCTGTGCATAAAAGCTCCCATGATCGGGTAAGACATAACACCCTCACTGCTCCTTTCGTCCACTGAGTACTCCTTGCTGATGATGAATGATTAATGTATGCAAATTACCTTCAGTACGGCTTGTAGAACTGGGACTTGCAGGTTTGTAAATGGCTTGAGAGATTACTCCTATATGGAGGGAGCTCAAGGCATAGGTTGTTATTACATGGATTTTTCCACTCTAATTCTACACCAGAAGATGACTTGGACACAAGTACCTCACTCCTTTTCAGTCCCACACATTGATTAGCAAATCACCTGTGTTCAGAACTGAGTATAAGTGCCTAGTCTTTGTTATTCTGTTCATGAAACAAAAAGGAACTATCAACAGAACTACCAACTACCAAAACTTAATGGTCATATTTGAAGATTACTTCTTTTACATTCTTTCAATCTATAGATGCCAGAAAACAAAGTACCAATTCAAACTGTAAATCTCTTGTAAACTTGCAAAGCCATAAGGAGCTTAGTCTCTCTTGTAGACTTCTTTGCATACAATGTGTTCTCACTTAGAATAGGAACATTGTTAGCAATAAAAAAAAAAAAAAAACCAAAGAAAAAAGCAATACCCATAGTAAAAATAATTTTTAAAAGACAACATGCAAAGAGCACTGGTCAAGATACTGAAACAGTATTTGTGATACATGGTACTAGAAGTAAATTTTAATTGCAGAAGTAATGAAGATCAGAAGAGGACTGGAACACTTAAAAAATTTCCTTCCTTTCCTTTCCCCTTCCCTTCCTCTTCCCTTCTCCTTCCCTCTCCCGTCCCGTCCCATCCCACTTTCCTGCAGTATAGCAGCTTCCACAGCCAACAAATCCTGTCTGATTAGAATATCAAGAATCAATAGATGATAAATTTCTCTACATTAGCAGCACAGAAAAACAGAACTGAAAAAAGCAAACCCAACATTTCACTCAGTAGCACTAACCCATACCTAAGAACCTCTTAAAAGGAAGCAAAACTTCAGGAAACATGTGGTGGAATAACATTTCACATGATTTCTCAATATCTATTGGCAGGTATTTTACCTGTGGCCTTGCACTTAAGGACATATAATCAAATAGTTTGCTTATTTTTAAAGTTAGTTGTCAATATTTGACTTTAAAAATCCAAATACTTTGAGGTTGTAGTTTATGTTTTTGCAACCTGTTTTTACATAATAACATATTTACATATTTATTTGGCTTTTTTCCTCATACATTTCTATTAAAATAACAATAATTTAAATAAATTATGTTTACATCAAGATCAGAATTTATTCAAAATATAAGAAGTTATTTTCATTATATGAAACTATATAGAAAGATATTTTAAAATATGTTTTATGCATAAGCAACGTTCATAAAATTTTAAGCTTTGTGATGCCATAGCAGACCTAGTAAAGAAGGCTTTTTGGCTCTCCTTTTAATTTTCTCAAATAATTGTTTTTATTTTCCATTCAGAATACCTTTATTGCATGAAATTTTATCTTTTATTCACTTACAGTTGTATGAAAGTTGAACTTTATTTTCTTAAACTGATGATCTCCTTATGATTTGAGATAAACACAGTATGCTCTTTATTCACATACTAGCTCATGATACAGTTTCACGGTGTGCTTCTGGATTACTTTGTGTCACTTGATCAGTCACTCAGCAAACTGCTCTGCTAATGTCATCATCAGAGACCTTTCACTGCTGTTTACCAGCTTCAGCTTACGTATCTCTTTCCATAGTTCACAGTTCATTATTAGTTCTTTCTCTCTCTCTCTCTCTCTCTCTCTCCTTTCTTTTCTTACTTTCCTTTCTTTCTCTTACTTTTATCTCTTTTTTCTTTTAATCTCTTTTTTCTCCTTTTTCTCTTTTCTCTTTTTTCTCTTTTTTCTCTTTTCCCTCTCTTTTCTTTCCCCTTTCTCTTCCCCTTTCTTTTCTATTCCCTTTTTCCTACAACTGAAAATGGATTCAATTTCTCTAAGCAGGTGAGAATCATGTTTAAAGAGAACAGATTTTGATCACCATGGCCTTTTACAAGATATTTTTTATTTGACATGTGTCAGTTAAGATCAATCTCTTCTTTTTGTCTTTAACCCATGCTTCACCACAGGAGCTTTTAGTCCTGTTATCCAGAGATGTGTGTCTATGATTACATCTACTTTGGAATACTTTCATAATAGATTTTTTTTAACTGGAAAATTAGTGTCTTGTGGAGGTGGAAATCCTTCACGCAAGACACTTCAACTTTGATAGACTTTTTTGACAGGATGTTTTCCTGACCAATCAAAAAGAGACAAAGGGAGACCTGAATGGAGAAATTGACTGCTTGATATGGTAACAGACTTTAAAATTTTTCAACTTCTCAAAAGCAGCTAATAACTCTGGTACCTCACAGAATCTTATTGGTAACAATCTCAGAATGAGTTGCAGATTTGAACAGGTGTCTTCTGTCATCAGTTGCAGGCTGAGTTGGAGAATTTATTTTACTTACTGACAGCCAATGCAAACCTCCACTCACTGACTCAGTAACTGTGAGAAGTAAACCATGATCATAAACATTTATATGAATGCTTACATAAACACTCATCTCCTCCCCATTTATAAAACTTTCTGCAATCTGTCTGCAGGTTATGCCTGCAGCTTAGGTGGCAGGCAGCCTAGGCAGTGAGGCTGTGTGTCCAAAGGCTTCTTTTACCCTTGGCCAGGGTCTCATGTCCCTTTGGTCCATCAGGGTCCTTCCCCCAGCATGGCTCATTCACAAGCACACTTGGGATATCTTGCCCTGGCATGGGTGACACATGGACATGGTCCCTCAGAGGGAATGAGCTGGAGGGTTAATATTGATGCTGCCTAAACTCTTTCTCCCACTCAAACTTAATCATCACATTTTAGCCATAGAACCATGATATGTTTTCATGTTCTAAATTAAGGAGCCTTAGTAGCTGATTTTACATGGAGCAGCCACCTTCCAATTGAACAGTCCTGTGGGAAAAAGTACAAATAAAAGTTATTTAATTTACAGTTACAAGGCATTCTTGCTTTAACAGTATGTTCTTACAGGTTTTTCTGATTCTTCATAAAATCTGGTAATACTAAGGAAAATATGGTTTAAAAGTAAGAGGGTTGTGCTTTTTTAATATACTGATTTCAGCCCGTATTATACAGTCCCTGAATTCTTCTCGTTTCTTCTGTGATTCACCAACAGGGTTTTTTGACACAAAGATGTACTCCCAGGACATTACATAGTTAAGATATCCTTAATCCAACTTCATCCATGACATAATCTGGATGATAACAACTTCATTGAAATGCAATTTTTCCTAGCTTCATAATCAACCATGTATCGCTGATCTTCTTCTATTAAAGAGCATTTTCTTGATCTTTAGATCATCCCTGTTGTCATGGAGTAACTAAATTTCTTCCAGATATGTAGGTTTATCATCTTGGAAGATGTACTCAAATAACAGACTTGGAGGTGAAGAACAAAAGCTGGAATATATAGTAATTTGGTAAATTTTTAGGAAAGGTATTTTATCTTCAACTTTTATCCTCAGACCTTATCTTTTTAAATAAGACTGTGTGATATAAAGATGCTTTCCTTTGCAGTAATGCTTCATGCAGTCTACATCATCATTGGGTGAAAATTGTCAAGCTACTAGATTATTAGACATATTTTTTCAATCAAATACATTTTTCGATCTTGGTAGACAGCTAGGTAGAGTTTTTAGGAATATTGCAGCAGAACAGAAGGCTCACCTCCTTTTTATTCACAGTGGTACTCTCATACTAATTTAAACAGGTTTTCATTTCAGCTCATTTCAGGTTCTTGTTGAAAGGGGAATTTTCTAGGAAAAAAAAAAGTAAATTGCCAGGAACACCATTTCAGGCAATTCAAAAATTATTGTCAGAACACTCTGCATTGGTAGCCCTTATTCTTATCTACAAGTATGTTCAACCCATTTTGAGATTCTGCTTCTTTTTAAAGAAAATACATATTAAAAATTAATTCCACCTTTCCATAGAACTAAAGCCAGCCTGGCAAGTCATCAACAGAACCACAAACACCCCAGGTCCAAATCCTCAGGAAGCAGTCTAACTCCCTGGTGCATAATTCAGATCAAAAAACCAGGTACTTTTACCCCAGCTAAATGAAGAACCATTCCCAGTACCATCACATAGCACTTCTTGGTGCTGTTAAAGAGTTTGGTGTCAGCTACATCTGATGTGCTTCTAGGCTAAGCCTTCTGTCACTCAGCTCCTCCTAGGCTCAGTGTCCTGAAAGCAGCTGAAGGGAATGCTGATAAGAAATAATTCTTATCAGTATATGATTGTCATCAACCGGTGTTGTCATCCAAACTGGTGTAAACATCAAGGTTTTGGCTTTTATGATCACACCTCCTTTGAGACTCATGCATTGTCACAGAGACATGTAATAGCTCTGGCAAAGTGGGGCAAGAGAACTTTCTCCAAAAGGCAGGCCAGCCTGGTTGGAAGAGCTTTACACTAGGAAAATGGAGGAATGAGATGGTAAACCACAGCCAAATAAAGAAGTAAACAGGAGAAAAGGGTGGAAAACAGATGATGAAGAGCAATGGTAACAAGACCTAAAGAATGATGAAACAGCGTGGAAAGGAACCAGTTTCAAATACATGCCCATAAATATGTGCAACCTGGGCAAAAAAACCTGACTAGACCAGAACTCCAGCCACAAAACTGGCTTGTTCTGGATGTTCTTTGAAAAACCAGGGTATGGTAAAACAGCTAGCACAACTGCACTGAGTTATGTACAGGTACAAGTTCTTCAAGAGAAACAGAATAAGGAAAGGAGCTGCCTTACTGTTAAGGAGCATCTTGAATTCCTGCCTCTTCTCTCTGACATCCACAACAAGCAGTGTGAGAGCTCATATGGTCAGGTCAGTAAGGATGGCACCATGGTAGGATTGTGTCCACTCAGCCAGGGTGTAGAGGTGGACAAACTTCTTCAAAGCATAGCAGGAAGCGTCTGTGTCACAAAGCTCAGTTCTCCCTGACATCTGCAGGCAATGTGGTACCATGAGCTTCAAGCACTCAAGATTTCCAGAAGCTGTTGAGGTTCTGGAGTTCACACTCATCATGATGTGGCATGACATGCAGTTGAATCCACTGCTCAGTAAACAGAGAGACAAAGGCAAGGTGCTGGATGTGATAATCAGTAGCTGGTTTCTCTGTAGTAAGCATGATATAGCAGAACAGTTATGAAACACAATCTAAACTAATTTAATCTTCCAGAAAACCATGACAATGCCAGAACAAATAGCGCAAAGGTATGTGTTAGTCTGTGAAGGCAGCTGACCTTTTTACTGTGAAAAATTGCCAAATGATCACATAATTAGAATGATGTACTGAGATCATGGTTTTCAAGATGTCCTAGAAGTTACAAAGGATTTAGAAAAATGAAATAATTAAGAAAATATGCAAATAAAATAAAATAAAGTTCATATTGGAAAAAGTATTTCTTTCATGTACCAATTAAATCAAAATTATGACATCTATAAGGTACTGAAATAGCAGGCCTCCTTTTTTGCTCTGCATGTGCACACTGTGTGTGTTGTATTTTTTAATAACTGTTATTTTAACAGCAAGGATTATTCCCTTGAGATCACATCAGAATCACATGATACGGATTTTCATTTTCTTTTAGTGCATTTAAACCTTTTTCTAAGTGAAATGAACTGTGTTGGCTGTTATGTGCGAGATGTAAATTTTCCATCTTACTCTTTGCAACAGAAATAGGACATTTCATTTATTTCATTTTGAGCTAGGGACTGCGGAAGTGAAAGAAGTATAACATAGAGGATGAAATAAAAAAAAAAAAAATATATATACACCTCATACAATGTTAATTCATTGTCAGTAACCAAAACATTTAGTAACTGCCTCAAAACAAGTAAGCAAATTATTGATCCCTCATTTGACTCAGCAAGCTGCTTGCCAATAGAAAAAGTACTATCTACTGTTACTAAATAAGGAAGGCTACATATAACTACAGTGGTTTTGAAGGAAATATTAAAATATCAAAAAACATACAAAAGTTCAAAAAACATACAAAAGAGTAAAAACTTGGAAACGCAATTATTTATGCTTACATACCAATACATTATACCACTATATTATATGTTTAGCTGTTTGTGGTAAATTCTCAAAAGTGTTAAAAATCTAAAGAATTGTAGAATGCTTTGGTTTGGAAGGGATCTTTAATGATCATATAGTCCAAACCCTTTGAACATCTCCATTGATGGGACATCCACTTTTGTGGACAAGCTGTTCCAGTGAATTAACACCTGCATCATAAAAAATCTCTCCCTTTTATCCAAACCAAATCCACTCTCAGTATAAAACCATTACCCCTTATCTTGTCCCTACAAATTCTAGTAAAAATTATCTCTCAATATTTCTTATAAAACCCTCTTTAAATAATGAAATGTTAGAATGGGGGCTCTTCCTAGAGTCTTTTATTTTCCAGACTGAACTCTTTAGACTTTTTTCACTGCAGAGGTGTTCCAGCCCTCTGATAATTTTTGTGGTCCCCCTCTAGCTCTTCTCTAAAAGGTCCATGTCATTCTTATATTGAGCTGGATGCAGCACTCCAAGTGGGGTCTCACAAGAGCAAAGTAGAGGCAGAGAATCACCTCCCTCAATCTGCTGGCCATGCTGCTTTTGATGCAGCCCAGAATAAAGTTGGCTTTCTGAGCTGCAGACATTGCCATCTCATGTCCAATTTTTAATCCACCTGTACCTCCTCTGCAGAGGTGCTCTGAAGCAATGCATCCCTCTGCCAGTACTGATGAGGGGAATTGACTCATTCAGGAGCAGGACCTTGCACCTTGCCTTGTGGAACATCATAAAGTTCCTGTGGGCCCACTCCCCAAGCCTGTCGAAGTCCCTCTGGATGGCATCTCTTTCCCTAAGCACATGGATGGCAGTACTCACCTTGGGGTGACCTGCAGAGTCATTGAGGGTGCCCTCAATTCCACTGTCTGTGCTGGGTCCCTTGGACTTGTGTACATTCACGTTCCTCACATGGTCTTGAAACTGATCTTCTCTTCCAATCTCCTTTCCCACAGTCCCTGGATTAAGGTTTGGGGCCCTGAAGAAGAGGTGATTACCAATGCAAACAGAGGAAAAAAAGTTGTGGAGTACCTCAGTCTTCTTTGTATTTTTATATGAAGAGGAAGACTAATTTAATTAATAAAGTCTAAATATTTACTTATGTTGACACCCAAACAGAACTTCAGGATAAAATTTAAACTGTTGGACACAATGTTATTCTCCATATTCTCTAAGAGAGTACATTTACCTTCACAGGGCTAACACAGCTTCAGGTGCAGGGAACGTTTGAGTAGGAAGCTGCTGCAATGTTAGTACAAAATGGGGTATGTTCATTGATAACTCAACTACAACAATTTTGGCAAATTCCTTCCTCTACAATGAATTCAACCAAATGAGACTCAAGACTGCAAAAATATAGTTTTGATTTTGTGAGCATCCCTACTAACAAAAGAATAAAATCCACAGAGTATTTCACAACGTCTATAAACTTCAGCTGCAATTATATTAGAACTTCAAAAAACTTTTTCACCTGATTCGGAAGATGAATTTCAGTTATGTGTCTTTTTGTTCTGACTCTCCATGATTATACACTATATATAGTGTATAATCATAAATAATAATATGTATATAATACTTAAATAATAATATGTATATAATAAGTATATAATACTTACTATTAATATAATAAGTATTATATACATATTATAATATATACTATTATATATAGTAAGTAAGACTTTTTTTTATACAAGAAATACATAGAATTATTTATCATGCAAGAATTGTTGATTTGCATAATCATTTTAGTTTAGGTCTCTTCTGATGTCTTTTTTTCCAGGCCATTATCAAACCCCTTTTTTCTTTCTTTTTCATAGAAAGTCCCAAAAGAAATTAAATGCACCTTCTCTTTTTGGTATTCTTGACAAGAAATCTATTTGCTTGCTCTTATGAGATGGTGTCCTTGAATGGAATGAGCACAGTTCATCATTCTGCTCCCCATTGAACTCATGATCTTGAAGTATTCTTGGGCACAATGACAAATCCCACATGGTTAGATTAGAAGATAATATATTGATAGTAATCCATTGTATGTATTCAGTCTTGATGAAGACTAATCTAATTACACCTCCACTGAAAAACAATATCCTTTTTTTTCTTGTTGTATTATTATTAGAATTATTATAATATTCCAAGTATTTTTCCAATATGATAACTAGACTGGAAACAACAATGGAATTATTTTTGTCTTCATTTGTCTTACTTTTTTGAGTAGAGTGTGTTTGAAATTCTCTTTATGACATTCATATATTTGACATCTTTAAGGCTAACATATGAGATTGTAATACATTATAAAATAGCCCCAGGCACATCCATTTCACAAAGAAGCAGAATCTGAGCATTTTTGCTTAATGGTTGGCTTAATATATTTCTTTAATTCTTGTCTAAAATACACACAGCTCCTTTGTCTGTAGTATATTTTATTATCCATTGCATCTTTAATTAAATGCTGCTTTGGAATGACAGTTTTGGAATGCAAAAACAAGCTGCTAATTGAAAAAAAAAAAAAAGTTTGAGGTCTGAATGTTCAATATCTCTAAAAATCAGAACTTCAGTGTTGTTCAGGGAAACGAGTAGAACAACATGCGGAATAAAATTAAAGCAGACTCAGATAAAAAGCAATCGTGGATTAGGCAGGCTGAGTTCTATCACTCAGGAAACAGTGCTTATCTTCCAGTGCTCGAGATGACCTCAGTGTGGATAATCATTACTGCAGAGACCTCTTTTTTGGGAAATAAGTCAGATATTATCACAGGCATAAAACAAGGATCTTTGTTGCAAATGCCCTTTCATAAAAATAAACAAAAAAAATTACAATGCCTAACTTGCTTTTCAATGAAAAACTATTTCACATGGTTTTTTTCAGTATTCTGCAATAAACCTTTTCCATGAGATAAACTCATGACTGTGTCAAAATGCCTGCCCATATCTGTCTTAATACCTGCAAGAATTCCAATCTCCTACTCCAGCCATCACATGACCCCAAAAAAACTCTTAATGTTTAATATCTGCAGTGAACATGTATAATTTCTGCCAGTGTTCAGAAGTTTCAGACCTAACATGACATTTACACAAAATGCTGTAATAAAAAAAGAAGTTGGGCATCACTTGGACATTTTATAAATTTCTTGGAGGCAAACTTGCTGAGTTTTTCCTTCCATGTGAAAGCTCACTTCTAAGCAGATTTCTGTAAAAACAAATCTTTGTGTGTGTGGTTTCAAGGACACGGGTGTCTGGCTGTTCTGTCTCTCACAGAGGAGATGAGAACCATCTCTCTTAACCTATGAGATGGACAATACTTATCTTGGAATTCTAAGCATTCTAGGAGTCTTGTAATGACCAGGAGAAGGAAAGGATGTTAACTCTGAACGTGGGCACCTATAGCCCAAAAGCCTTCTGAATATTGGAGTCATTTTAATAAACAATATAAGCCTTCTGATATTGGAGTCAAAGAGTCCTGAGTCATCACCCCAGTCAAGCAGCAACCACAATCGTTGGGCAATCAGAAGTTTTAATCAGCAGTTTTAATTTTAAGTCTCTTTTAAATACTTTGTGATGGAAAATGAGACAGAGCTTAAACAAGCTCCAATATATTTTCTCCAAATCAGGTATGTTCTAAAAGCTTTAAACCAAGATGATATGTATTTACTGGAAATTTTATTTAGCCTTGGATTCTGTCTCTCTTTAGCTTAGCATGAATCACTTATACAAAAATCTCAAAATGTTAGAGGAAAAACCCTTTCTTTTCCTGTCATAGTTTATATCAGGGAATATTTCAACTTAGTTTCTAACTTAATTCTTCACATTTTGTTTTACCCTTTATATTCTTATCATTTGCTGTTTAATAGTTGTGTATTTCAATGTTTATAAATTCCCTGTTCCCTATTCCCTGTAATAAGTTCCCTGGTTTTCAGGTCTCACCTCTGAGAGATGAGAGTGTCTAGGAGAAGATATCACATGCAAAGTGGGACAGCTGAAGGCAGGGAAGATTGTGTTGATGACAGGTGCTAAATTGACACCCTTGTAATAAGTAACATCCCTGAGTTTTTGCTTACACTTGGATTTGAGAATAAATAGGGCTTCACTGCCTTCTTTCTTGGTTTCGTGATCATTTGTATCATAAACCATTTGTGAAAGAGTATTTGCACACATTAATTTGTTACTCAGAATTGGGCTCCTGCTACACAGGCCCTGAGCAACATGCCTGTTGGACAAAAAAACCCAGAACTTTATAGGGGGGACTGAATAGAAAGAGTTATTTTTCTCTTCTTGCTCATGTTTGGACCTGCAGAGGACCAGTTTGGTCTCTCACTCAAATTAGATTTGCCTAAAGGATCTCAGACCACACCACTACTAACCTCTCAGTGTTGACTTTATTGTGATGCTTTGATAAAATACCTATTACCCAATTACATTCTTTATGCTTATCTTAATATTCTTGTAAGACTTTGCTACCTTAACAGCACTTTTTTTCATTTGCACATATAGCTTAACATCAATTACCATTTATTTTTTTTAAAGAATATATATATTCAGACTGCTTCTTGAGTTTATATTCTTCTTCATTTTAATCTTTCTACTTCTACACCATGGTTTAAGTAAAAATCAGGTAGTTGTACATATTTCACTCCCTTAAGATGTTATAGTTATATTATAATTCCTACACTTAATTTTAAAAAAATGATAATGATTTACATTTGGTAAAGAAAATCCTTTCTGGAATTATTTGTTAAATTACAAATAATTTGATCAGAAACATTAATTTAATCTTACTGGACCTAGAATAAAACAGAAATTCTTTCCAGAATTTTATTGTTGTGTAAAATATGAATTCGTATTATCATTGCTGCTCAAAAGAATTCAGACATGCTGAAAGGAACAGTCTGAGGAATTCTTTAATGATTTAAGTCCAAAGAATGACGCTGCTTTTTTCCTAGTCATTACTTCTGTATGATGAATAGAATATAAGTGTTGTTTACATCAAAAAAGTGTGGGAAAAAGACCACACCAGTCTTCCTTTCCCTTTTAACTCAAACATTCCTAACTTTCACTGTGTTTCATGTGACTTTGAATAAAACTGATAAATCAAAGGAATCAAAGGATTTCCTTAAGACTAGAAGTATGTATATGATCTTGTTTTAAGTAAAGCAACTCTACCTTTATTAACCTTTCTAAGTCAATACAGAAATTCATTATAGAAAATTGTGTCTCTTCCACAACAAGGAAGCCTCTTTCAGAGTGCCTGTTCCCAGATAAAAACTTGTCCCATTGCTTGCTGAGAGACAGACACAGAAGAGAGCAGTCCCTGCTGAGCAGTCGTAGAAGTGGGGACTCATCCTACAAGCCTGACACTTATCTCCTTTTTGAAAACTCTAATACCACTTTCTCCACGAGTAACACACACAGCTTGGGCCGAGAAGTGAGAAAAATCCTGCAGAGGACTGGGGTTTGAGGACTGACAAAATGCTCAACATGGCCCGGCAATGAGCACTCCCAGCCCAGAAAGCCAAACGTGTCCTGAGCTGCATCCAAACCAGCATGGGCAGCAGGGCCAGGGAGGGGATTCTGCCCCTCTGCTCTGCTCTGCTCTGCTCTGCTCTGCTCTGCTCTGCTCTGCTCTGCTCTGCTCTGCTGAGACCCCATCTGTAGTGCTACATCAGCTCTGGGGCTCCCAACATCAGAAGGACAAAGAACCATCAGAGCAAACTGAGAGGAGGCCACAAGGCTGATAAGGGGGCCTGAAGAACCTCTCCTGTGAAGACAGGCTGAGCAGTTTGGGTCTGTTCAGTCTAGAGAAGAGAAGGTTGTGTGGAGACCTCAAAGCAACCTTCCAGTATCTAAGAGGAGCTTACAGGGATGATGGAGAGGGACCCTTCATCAGGAACTGTAGTGATCGGACAAGCTGGAATGGCTTTGAACTGAAAGGGAGTGGGTTTAGATTAGCTATAGCAAAGAAATTATTTTCAGTGAAGGTGGTGAGTAACTGAACTGCTTGTCCAGAGAAGTTGTGGATGCCCCATCCCTGGCAGTATTCAAAGCCAGGCTGGATGGGGTCTTGAGTAACTTGGTTTAGTGAGAAGTGTTCCTGCCCATGGCAAGGTGGGTTGAGTCTCAATGATCTTTAAGATGACTTCCAACCCAAACCATTAAAAAAAAAAGACAGTCATCTTCTAGCACTCAAGACAGAGAACCTTTCTGGGACCTACAATTCATAGTTTTTCTATTCAGTGACAGTTAGAAAAGCTTAGAAAAATCTCTATAATTATTAATCTATTTTAATCAATTAATGAATTGAAATATCAGTGTCTTTTCTAGCTGAAGACTGTTCCATGTGTCAAAAATAAGGCAATGCAAACCTCAGGATCATTTCCTTCTATGCATTTGATGTTTCAAAGCCTGTCTGACGAGTAAGAGGGTGGGATCACCTTTCTCAGTCTGTGTCAATACTGTGCTAGTGTATGCTAGAAAGCCATTTACCCTCCTTATGGCAAGGGGACATTGCTGGCTTACATTCAGCTTGGTGTCCATCAGGACAACCTGCTTTCCAGCTCGTTGTCACATTTACCAGCAAACATAGCCTAATTGTTGATTTGCCAATCACAGCACAGACTATCACACTGTGGTTATGAACCAAATCTTGGATGTACCACAGTACTGACAGTTAATAAAGGGAGCATGTATTTTAACTTCTGCAAAAATGCTGAGACTACTTCTAGGTTTACAGTCTGCCGAAGTACATTGTAAGTGTGGTATGGCTTAACTAGAAGTAAGAGACAAATTGATCTTCATTAACAATTGCTTTCATTGGAGAGAAATTTATTATATCTAGCATTATAGACAGAATTTGATAGAAGAAAACCACTTTAAATGTCTTAAAAATACTTTGCATAATGATTGTAGGGTTTGATTGAAATTTTTAAAAAATATACAAATGCAAATGGCTGTCAAACATACAGTGTAAATATCAGTAAGATTTTTTGAGTAAACCTTTTAGTCAGAAACTCAATGTCCAGTTCATGTCAGCCAGCTTTTATCCTCTGCACCTGAATTAGCTGTGCATGGCTGTCATTGCAGAAAATAGCGGGAAAAAGGTGCTGTTAGAACATAGAACCATCCTCTGTGTTTAATATTTTTATTTTGGAACGAGACAAATTGCATTTTGAAAGTACCTGTTTCTTTCTATGGACTGTAAAATGAACCTGCCATGGCTAGTTCACATGCTTATTTCCACAGGTAGACATTGTAAATCCTGGCCCTGGTGCCTGATCTAAATTTGCCATCATGTTGAGCCTTAACTGTTATTTCTGTTCTCTTCTGTATAGTGTATCATTTTCGCTCAATTCAACACGTAAAAGGCAAAAAGAGTATGAAGAAATAGACAACCTTGGAAAAGCACACAAAATCAAAAGACTTGGATCCTTTCAAATGGAAAATCTCCTTTCTGACTTTTCATCCAGTGACTCAAAATTCAGCCATTCTAGTAACTCTCAATTTTCCGAGCCTTCTCTGAAAAATTTCCAATCACTGATACACAGCTACAATTGCTGAGCTTCCAGACTAATGTTGAAATTAATGTTGCAATTTGAAGCGATCAGGGCAATGAGGGAGAGCTTCTCTGCAATGACATTTGCACCCCTTCAACAATCCTATTTCCAGTACATTTTACCAAAGTGGTCTTCATGTAGTGGAAGAGGATGCCATTCATACATCTGACATATCTCACTTCCCTCAACCCCACTCCCCAGAGACTCAATGTCATGGCTTTGAACAGGTGGATAACCAGCCCTATTCTCTATCTCATTGATTAAATTGTTTGTGGCAACATTTCTAACTGCCTGTTCTTTCAGTACATGCATTTTATGAAAGGTGATAAAAAATGTGGTTGTCAATCCTTTCGCTCTCTCTCCAGTAACAGTAAAAACAGTACATACATAACCTATGTTTGCTTATTTTCACCTTTTCTAACCATGTTTACGTATAAAAGCAGATGTCAATGTAATGTATTCAGTGAAATACTGTGAAAAAGCCTGAAGCCCATCTGATCATCCAGTCCTTTTGTTTGTAGAACGAACCACCTGGATTTGTTACATTATTCCTGCATGTTCCTTTGGCTTTTGCTGCCAAAATGGCATCACTTCAATCAGAGCATTCTGAGCCCACAAAAGACCATGACGACTCTCTCTCTTGGAAATGTCCATTGAGCACAACAACAAAGCATATCACTTTTTACTTCCAAATAATTCTATCTTATTTTTTCCTCTGACATGACTTGCCATAGCAAAAATTAATTGCAAATATGTACAAAATTGTCTGCTATATTTAGTCTTAAAATAGGCTTTGTCTTGTCACTATATGTCTTTATACTGCTACTTTAGCAGTACTTTTTTTTCATTTGCACATATAACTTGACATCAGTCACCATTTCTATTTTTAAAGAATATATATAAACATACTACTCCTTGAGCTTATTTTTTTTTCCATTTATATCTTTCTACTATTACAACATAGTTTAGGTGAAAATCAGGTAGTTGTACATATTTCACTCCCTTAAGATGCCTAATCTTAATTCCTATACTTCATTATTCAGAATTAAGTAGATTTTTTAAAAAGCTAATGAATTACATTTGGTATGACAATACATTTGTATGACAGTACAGTTTGTTCTGTAGGAGAAAAAAAATCTAGACTTCCTCAAACTCAACAAACAATTAATTTTCCTCCTGCAAATAAATTATATATTTAGTATATCTGCAGTAGATAATAAGTGACAGGTTTGAGTCTTGCTTAACTCTAATACAGGTTTTACACCACTGAACAACTTTTCAAATACTTGAAGTCTGACATATATTCTCAAATATTTAGGTATTTTTAAGATGAATAGTACCTTCTCTACATTTGGCATAACATTATTTCCAGTGGTACATGGCAGAATAAATATTAAATTTCTCTATGACCAGGACATAATGAAATATATTAATCTAAATAACTCAGTAGTGAATACTATGTATTCTGGGAACAACAGCTAATAATACTTACAGCAAGTTGAGGACCAAACCCCTTGTTCTCCATATAGACATGCTTTACATTGTTTCTAACTCCTCCTTTACAATCAACTATTACACAGGATGAAGGGTGTGGAGATATTTCTTTTTGATATGAACACATGAAGACTTTAGATTGAAATGATATTCAAATGCAATGTGGTTTTTGCTAATTTCACATCAATATTTTTTCATCCTTTGCATTGATTTCTCTATCAAACAGAAGTGAATTTTGCTCACTTGAAAGAGACTTCCCTGCCTACTTCCCTCTATTGACCATATTTCTTTCAATACTATGAATAACCATGTCACCTATTTTTATCTCCTACAGGATCAGACATCATTTTTCCTTTTTTGAATGCATTCTGCTTTTTGTTTAGCTGCCATTCAGACTTGACAGCATCACCTATATACATGTATAATACATTTTCACCTATTTCCTACAAATTTTCATATCTCTAATGTCCACTAAAAGGACTAGTGATAGCAATCCTGTATTCTGCTGAAATACACCCTTTTAACACAACAAGCATATCCTGAGTGGGTTTCTCTTTCTGTTTCTGAACATCCGTAGTTTCTTGTCTTATGTCAGGTCTAATTTTGCTCTGTGTTTTTTACCATATTTGACACCATTGATTCCTAGAGAAGGGTTTTTAATGCAACTATAAAAATTAATTGATCATTTTATCAATGAGCCCAGTGCCACCCACACTCTGCCTTAAAAATATAATTTGAATTGTGATCGATGCACTTGCAGTCGTATGGGAGGAAGAAGCATTCCTTTATCTGGAAAATGAAGGACACTGCCTCCAAAGAGCTACAATGCATTCAGAAAGCCTTGGAAAGTGCAAAGAACCTACAACATTTGAAAGGAATTTCATTCTTCCATTTTTCAAGTAGAAATTATTTGTTTACCATATGAATTTATGCAAGAGCTGTCTTACATTTCTTATATTTGACAGTATTTTTTGGAGATTAGGTCCTTGTTTTCCCTGAATTCGAGTCTATCCTTAGATGAAAAAGAAATATTATTTACATACCCTGAAAAGTGTGTGGATGGCAAGCAAGCAGCTCAACTCTTTGAAACAAGATGTAGCTGCTGGTAAGAACTTTGTAAGAGTCAACAACAAATTGTTATTGCTACTAAAAACAAGACTGGAAATTTTTTGACGAATCATTTCTGCTTGAGATGCTAGCAGGGTGGAAGTGTGCTGGTGGTAAAATACCATACCAAACAAAAAATGCTGACAGCTAGGTCGGTCAACCTAACATCAATACCCCCTTTAAAAAATACAGAAAATTTAATAGATTATCTATCCAAAAGATGATGTGGTCGAATTAATAGAAGTCTGCATCAGTATAGTAATCTTTAAAAGAGTGATTTTTTTCTTCCTAAGTCTATCACAAACATATCAACAAGTTCATTCCAAAAATGTAGACAGATATAAGCTACCACAGCTAAATGATCTGTCACTTATGTCTGACAAAAATCAGTGAAAGAAATATTATTAACTAAAAAGATTCTCTTACTCTGAAAAAGCTGCATTTACAGTAATCACCCATTTTCATGAGCACTTCATTCACCAAATAGCTCAACATCTTCTATGCTTATATATCTCTGCCATCATTAGACACACTTCTGTTACATACTTATTTGATCCTCTTGAGTTCTTTGTTCATTAATTTCCTTGGGAAGTCCTTCTAGTCAATAGAAACAGTTACAAAGTCTTAAAGGATATCTATGACATATCTGTAAATCTTTCATATTGGAGCCATTAGTGCTCATGGCATTTAGAAGTATCACCTGTGATCCTTGCCTGAAACACACACATGCAGTTTTGACTTCCATTGCTTCCACAACATTGAAATCAGGTTTCATAGCTGACCTTTTTTTATTGTGATATGAGATCACAATAGGGCTTTAGTGTATCTATTCTCATTTTTAAATATTCATTCAATTAAGGATTTCTGAGCAGGAGGCGGTAGTTTCATCATCAAAACATTTTCAGCATGTTGCCTTTTATTAACTGCTCACAGAAGGGAAGGTTAGACAGCATTTCTTTTTGGTTTTTTTAGGGAAGTTTTCCTCTGAAATATACCCAAAGCAGAACCCTAAATCCATCTAGATAACACTAAAAAATTAAGTGTGTACAGGAGTTGTAACTGTATTCCTTGCTTGTTAGATTTTCATGTAGAGACTTCCTGCTACGTTGCAAGAGTCAATAGGGTTTGTGGGGTTTTTTGAGAAACAAAGTTTTTTGTAGGCTAATGAGCTAGCTCATAATATACAGTAAGGAATAATGTAAATATCCTTTACACATTATCAGGTACATCAAGGATTTTTATTTGATTTGTGACATTGAAGATATCAAGTATTAGTGAGATTTATCAGGCCTGCTCAAAAATGAAATTCCCGAGGGTTATATTCGACTTATGGGACTTAATCCTCCTTATCATCAATTCTTATACATATATCAACTTCAGTTAAAGCTGGAATAAAACACTGTTCCATTTTCAGAATAAATGGCTCAGTAACTCCATGATAAAACAATCTGCATTATGAAATGAATGGAGCTATCCTATTTGACTTAAAATACTGTGATGCATTAAATGGCTTTAATGCACTTGTTCAGGCTAGTGCTGATAAAGGACTCCATCATTTTTTTGCAAAAATAAAGTGTCACGAGAACCTTTATATTAATAAATAATAAATATAAACTTCAGTTTCAAAATGTATCTGCAGATATTCCTTCCATTCAGTAAAAGGTTAGCTCTGTGTTTTGGCAAAGGTTAGCCTTTAAAGGGCAGAATGCCACAGTTATGATATTAACACCATCACTTGCAGCAGCCTTCCTTGCTTTTCCTCATATCTTTTGAGAATTGTGAGACCTCATATAAGCTAGTGGTAAAAATGTAAAATGGAGCTTTGTATCATTATATGTGGGTTATAAAAATAATAAAAATATCTTCTTTTTTCTTCCTAGTCAGAAGCATTTCAGCCGTGTGCTTTAGTCTTGTTATCCAATACACCAGCATCAACTTCTACTGCTGCAAATGAAAACATTTCCCAAGCTATTGGCATAATAAAAATGTCACAAATTTTCCATAGGACCAAAAAATCTTCATCCATTTAACCCATAAATGTTATGTAATTTTCATCAAAACTTTTAAGCTAACTCAGAAAAGTTTGTGAGGGGCTTCAACATTTTATTTCTTAGAGCAAGCCATTTGTGATTGCATATTAGAAATCTGTCATGATGGACATGGTCTACATGCAGTAAAGTTAAAAGAAAGAATATTGTTCATTTCAGTGGACTCTGAGAAAAACATTGACACTGGAGACAGTAGCTATTAGTTCGTTTTCTCTTGTCAATAAATATCTAAGAGGCTTTCCTAACACTGAACTCTTTTCAATTTACTTTGCAAATATGTCAATTATTACTCTTTAAAGATAATTTACAAAAACATCATATATTAGCTTGCTAGGATAACTCCCTACAAAGTATTTTCACCTACAAAACATAAGCTATTGATCTATATTACCCAGTGCACAATTTATTTGCTTCAGTCAAAAGGCTTTGTGTCTGTCAATGGAATAACATGAATTTAAGGAAAAAATTAATCTTGTGCCAATTTTTTTTTTCATTTTCTAGGCCTGCAACAAAATGCCATATGATAGTATGTATAATCTAGCAGGTCTTTCAATTCACAACACTGGAAGACAATTTTTCATGGAAACCACTTCAGCAAAGGGAAAAATATAGATTCCGTTTCTTGAAACAAAGAGGGGTTGATTCTTACTAAATACAAATGATTGTAACTTCTTGGACATCAATGGGCACATCCTGAACTGTGTCATTTATTGGAGCTATGGCAGTTTACTCCAAACAATGATCATACCTCTTATGCCTTCAATTTGATGATGTTTTATAATGAATAAAATGTGTTAGACAAACACCATCTTCACCCTTGAAGATAACTTGACCTGAAAGGACAGGAGAGTAGACAATATAAATTGACAGAATCATCTGCCTTGATCTGGGGCTTGTTTTGCTTCAGGTTTATTTGGGTCATGGCTTTTACATTGCTAACTTTAAAATCAGTAGCAAAATTCCAATTTACTTTGGTAGCTCATAGTCTTGCCCAAGGTGCATCTACAATAATAAGAACAAAACATGTAACACTTCTTGGTTAGTGCCTCCCTGGAGCGCGGTCAGAGGAGGATAAATTTCCGTAACGTTGCCTTGGCAGGTGGATAGATGAGAGCACGGGGTAGCATGGCAGGTGCACAGCACTGCTGGTGACAGACACCCTAATTTCTGTAAACTCTGCCTATGCAGAGACGCCCTCCACCTCCAGGCCTCACTGACAGCCATTCTGACAGGTTCAATGACCATGTGACACTGTGTTAGACAATTTCCTGCTCTGCAGCTCAGAGTTTTACGTGGCCCAGCTGCAGCTGCATCGTGGCAATCAAAGCGGTGTGCTCACTGTATTTGCTCACAGCACAGAGCTATCTTTAATGCCGTGGTTGTCCCTAGGATTAGAGCGCACCTTAGTTCCTTCACCTGAGGCTGCTAAGAAAGCCAGATTTCATCAACAGTCACTCATAAGTAAAACTAATGATTCCAGGCTCAACAACATGCATTCTGCTTTCTGGAAACTTTACCCAATCTTGTACCTTTGCCAGTCAACTGTTTCTCTGAAATACTGCTTTCAAACCTTACATATATTTCCAAGAGGCAAAAGTGATGTGTGCTATTTTGTAGCTATTTCAAACTCTTAGACAAGTGCTACTTATTTTCATTTTATGCCTATCTGCAACACTCTTTTAGGTCTCACTCATTTCTCTGTAGGCAGTCATTTGTCACCTCTATTGCATCATTTTGAAACTGCACATCTCTCTAGGCACTGGACTGTGTTTGGTGAAAGCAATAAAGACTCCAATTACCTGTATGTTTCCCTGCTGAAGGTGAACTTTTGAACTACAAAGATAGAGTAAATTTTCTGCACTTTACTTTGCAGAAGCAACTACAGGCCAATTTCATTTCTCAGCCACACTTCAGCTCATTGATATAATTCCAGAATAACAAAAACACGGAGGAAACGTTCAGAAATTGTTAGCATTATAACACACATTCAAGTACATGGCTAAAACTTTAGAAGAATAAAACACATTATGGAGTAGGTATGACTAAAATTATTTATTTTGCTTAAACTGTTTATAGCATTTGTAAGATTTACTGTGAAAAGTTGATACTTAAAAGCAGTATCAATTTGTCTAAAATATTCGACTTACTTTAATTTTTTTTCTTTAATCAGGTTATCAAAACTTCAGATAAAAATCTTGTCCGTTGCTTTTATTTATATTCCATATACATGGATTTATAGTTGGTCCAGATTTCAAGAAAGGTATACGTATTTTCTCAAAATGAAAGTAGAATTTACCTTATGTGCAAGAAAAAATAAGTACTTGATAAGAATATGAGAGTCCTACTCTCAGAGAGTAGTTTAAGTACTTAGTAAGAATCATGCAGCCTGCTGGATGAAGATGAGAAAGTTGTTGCCAATAAGAAGGTGACAAACTAATATTCCTTTAATTAAAATTAATCCAGAATTCAGTCTTACAGCAGAGTACAATACAGTGTATGCATGATTTCCTAGAGAAATGAATAATATTGCTCCATGTCTGAGATATGTCTTAGATAGAACGGGACTTCCCAAGTCTGACACAACTTAAGACACTAGAAAGAGATGAAAAAAATTAATGAATGTGTAAAAACCTTATGCTCATTCCAAACAAATGTAAAAAAGAAATCTTTTTATTTCTATTCTTTGGAATGGTATTTTCTTTTGTAAGGTTGCACTAAGTGCAGTTTCATATTCACTACTGGATCAGCTTTCAATTGTCTAAGAAAAAGGGAGATAATATAGACTAGGACAATACATAGTAGAATTCACTGGGAAGTACTGCTTGTAACAGTTGGCATTATTTTTGTAGTGTTCTTGTCAGCAAATAAGCCTGCTGAAGGTTAACCTACACAAAAGAGCCAAGCTCCCTGCAGCTGACTGTAATTCTATGTCTTATTAAAACCAATGGGGCTGAGTTGATTTTCATTATCTGAGGCTGGTCCACTGTCTTCCTACTACAGAAAATTGGTTATTAAACAGAGCACTGAGGTTTAGATGTCTGTAGCTGCACTCATTAATTCTAGCTCGAAGTAATTTGCTAAAACCCAAGGTTTGTGGGAAAAATGAAATTATGTACTCCTTGTACTTCTACAGTTTGCATGATAAATATCAGTAAGAAAATCTTGTCTCAATTTCACTGTAAGTCTTAATCTAAGTAAAAGATTTTCAGTAATAAGTTTCTCATTGGTTGTTTTTCTGAATAGAACCAGAAAATTAAAGGGTGCAGATGAATTAACATTACTGTTATTTGTTGCCCATTCATTTCACAATTTATTTATAAATTAATACTTTTTTGCATCCACATGTTCTGTTAATGAAACTCCAGCACCATTTCCACTGTAAAGTCTGTAGCTGTCTACTGATGGCTTGAGACAGTAGTTGTAATTTATTATTGCCTATAGGATGCTAGAAAAACATTAAACTTGTTGGGTCTTATAGTCTTTTTTCCTCCCTACCCTTCAGGAAAAAAGAAAAATAGGTAAGTTCTGCTCTCTTTTACATTAATCGTGTATAGTACTGTTAGAATGTACCTGCTAAAATAGAAGAAATAGACCAAAACTCAAAATGTAATGTACTTATTCAAATGTGTAGAACTGAATAAGCCTATGACAACTGAAGAACTACAAAGAGAGAGCCTACCTAAATAGGCAATCATCTTCTGCTGTATATGCTCCATGAGTGCCATTGATAATGATCTGTTTCCTGGCAATGACCTTCAATGCTTCTTAAAGGTACTGTTTCCAGGGAGAAAAATGCATGTAGCAGTATCACTACAATCACATGCCTTTTCATGTGTTAAAGAGTGCAGCTTCTGAATGAATACTGTGTTCTTATACTTAAAACAAACAGATGCCTGTATTCCAACTCTTAGTAAAGACCGCTGGGTAGCTCCCAGAGAACTGATGTTTGGCTGTAGGGATCATGGCATGGGCTGAGACGGAATCAGTACCTCAGGTTTCATCAAGCACAAATAGAACTGGCTAGATTTTTATAACTTTCTCCAGTAATTTAGGGTATACACCACTGCTAAACCTTGTGTGTATGCATAGAGATCTGTTCTCAGCATCAAGAACTAAAGTTTAAAAAAAAAAAAAAGAGAATAGTGCAAGGAATATGCAAATATATAGCATATTAAATAACTCTCTTTACAGGTCTTTTAGTCCACACAGGTAATTAGTGTGCTAGGGTTCACACATTGATTTCTTCCTCTGTACCTTGCTTTTGTAGACAAGCCCTTTCTGAATTGAGACACAGAAACACAGATGTGCATTTTGATAATCTCCAAATCATTCCAGGCACAGTAGGGGAGCAAGAGTCTTTAAACACAATAATATCTCTAATGGCAAGAACATTGAAATAAAGATGATAAAAACTATGCATTCCACCAAATGGTTCAGCAAGATTTCCAACAGGAAATCCAAGGGAACATCCTGGGGCAAAGAAGATATATGATCTTCAGCACTTCATCTCTGTTGTAAAACAGAGGTGTTTTACAGACAACAGACAATTCATAGGTGTTTTCTATGCAGGAGGTTTACAAAAGGTCTAAATCCTGTACATCATTATAAGGGGAAGTTTTATGATGCCAGGAAACCCCAGTCAGTACATCTGTTTGCTCTGTTTTACTGGGGCTTTGTCTAAGGAGTAGCACTTATCCCTTTTAAGCTTATTATGAATTTGCTGTATTTGCTAAATATTCACCTGTATTCTTCTCTTTGAACTTTTAATTTCTTTTCAGATAAAATCTCAAGAGGTTTTTTACCAGCTCTAGTTTACCTTCTGATGTGAAAACAGTGAATTTGTGTCACATGTGTCCCGATAGACATGTTCAAAGAGAAAAGGTTTAAGCTTGGAAAGAAGCAGGATAAGCTAGTAAAGAAAAGAATATAGGCTAAAATGGAGAATGCAGTCGAAGTCAGAAGAGAAGAGAGGTTCATTTGAGGACTAGAAAATACTCCTGTGTGTAAATGGAGAATTAATTAAAGAGACAGAGAAGTGCACTAAAGATCTAGGTCCCACCCTGAAGCAAGCAAGTTGGGTAATACAAGATACAGAGGGCAAGGTTCACTGCTCTGGTGAGTGGCCGGTTGGCAAGAATAAACGCACAAAAAAACCCTGTTTCTTTTTTCTGCCAGAATTGGGTGCACTCCCGCATTATGACTTGCATATAGGGAAGCAGAAAGAGTGGGTAATCCATTTCCTGCAACCAAACCACTACATGCTTGATGTCAGCTACAGTGTGATTGAACCTTTTCCCAGAAAACTTGTTAATATTTTGTCTTGATGCCAGTTAAAATGTTTCTTGACATATCTTCACCTCACTTGACATATCTCCACCTCACTGAAATCCATCCTTATCGAAAGCCAAGAAAGAGAGTAGTAACTTGAATAAGGTCATTTTTGCACAGCAGAAATCATCTTTGCAAAGATTGAAGAAGCATTTTTTATTTAAGAGATTTGTCAATTTCTTTTTTTCAATACCTTTCATAGAACCTGCTCAGGACTTAATACTTCACGAAATTCCAATATGATAATTGTCTTTTTATTTCAGTATCAAATAAATTATTAAACTGAAAGCTATAAGTTTAAAAATTGGAGTATTTAATTTTATAAATAACATTGCTTAGTCACTTACTTCAGCCTGATCTTGAAAATGCCATCTTAAGAACTTTTTCTAAATGTCTGTTAAATGTGATTTTCCCCACTGTTCTTTGTCTGTTTTCAAATGAGCCTTTCTTTGCAAGTAATTAAAAAAAAAAAAACAACAAAAACAACAAACAAAAACCGAACTTCACATTTGTTCTGTTTTGAATTCAAGTATTTGTGTCTGACCTTTGCTAAAACTTGTAAAATCACAAGGAGATAAGCATGAAAGAAATCATGTGCTGTTCAAGTACTTAAAGTCCAGAGAAATGCAGTGAAGTAGAAAGGGGATTAAGAGAGGAAGGAGGGTGAGGCCAAACCATACTGTGTTGGTACAAGCAGGATTAGCAAGCAGACTGAACCAGGAGAGAAATTAGCCGTGCTTATTTCAGGTTAGACAGTCATAGGACGTGCAGAGATAGAACAAGATCTCAGCAGTGGAGAGGTAGCAGGAAAAGAAAACAGGTACAATGCATGAAGTACAGCTTCACCTTATGTTGGAGCTGGCATTGAGAACAGCAAGAAAACAGGGGAGAACAAGCTACACTAGTTAAATGCCAAAAAGGCATGAACTGGGGGAGGGAAGGAGGGGTGAAAAAAAAAGTTTCAGAAAACTGGTGCCTTAGGTTTTAGAACCTTGTGGTAGTAAAGCAAATGTGTCTGTCAGGTATAGAATATGAATGAACGCTTTGGAAGAATTTAGAAGTTAATGAGCAAATATAGATCTACTTAGTTACTATCTTTCATGCGGATAATAAGAACATTAGTCTCTCTGGTCAGAATTGTGTGCCTTTTCAGATAGAGTACTGAAGTGCAGAGTTAGAAGGAATTTTCTGGGGTGAAAGGGGTAGCCCGGAGATTTTTTTTTCACTTGTTTTTATTCTGCTTTCTCTCTTGCTTTCTCTCTCTCTCTCTCCCCATAGAGGGAGCTGGGTGTTCCACCACAGGAGAGGGAATCAGCGTGCGTGGACAGCCGGCTCTGGGAACCAGCCGGCTCTGCCTGACCGCTGCCATGCGGATCCCCACGCTGCTCTATCTTTCCCTGCTACTGCTTCTCACCATGTTGGGCCAAGCTGGAGCTCAGTTCCCCCGGCAGTGCGCCACTGTCGAGGCCCTGAGGAGCGGCATGTGCTGCCCAGACTATTTCCCTGTGTTTGGGCCGGGCACTGACCGGTGTGGCGTGTCCACGGGAAGGGGCCGGTGCGTGCAGGTGACAGTGGACTCGCGGCCCCACGGCCCCCAGTACATCCACGACGGGCGGGATGACCGTGAGCAATGGCCCATCCGCTTCTTCAACCAAACCTGCCGGTGCAATGGGAACTTCTCTGGCTACAACTGCGGGTCCTGCCGGCCCGGCTGGACCGGACCCACCTGTAGCCGGCAGATCAACATAGGTAAGGAATGTGACATGAAAATTGCTCACTGTCACTGCTTGCTTCTAAATGTACCTAGTGGGTTTGTCCTCTTTAAGGTACAAAATGTCCATTATATTTATTTAGCATTTTAGTATGTTGCTAAAGGGGTTATTAAGGCAGGTGCTAGAGGAGCTGTTCAACATATGTATAAATTACTTATACTTACTATCCATTAAAAGGAAGAAAAGAAAGCTGTAGTCAATGTACCAAAGTCTATTAAAGAATAGAGCATCTATACTGAAAAAAAAATTATTATTTGGATTTAAGAGTAAAACAATGTATACAGGTATGTACATGTGTTTGTGTCTGAGAATAATATGTACTTCAATATGTTTAATAGTTCTTGACTATTTTAAATGTGACAGTAGTTCTTTTTATTCAAAGTCCCTTAATACAATTCTAAACTATGTACGTGGTCTGGTAAATTTTTACTGTCCCTGTAGCTGTCAATATCTTTGAAAACATCAGTCATGACTGTGGACTGTTCAAATGAATCAGTCCAGGGTGTGGCAAGCCCTTCTTCAGTAGTCCAGTTTCAGTTAAGTCTAGCATATCACTAAACAGATCTTTAAATATTTTTAAAAATGGATATGAGATCCTTGAAGGACTGGAAAAATGTTTAATAATATAGGTAAATTAAAAAGGACAAACAGGCCTGGGGATAGATCCATGTTCTCATCTGAAAACCATCTGAATGGACAAGATTTCAATATTTATTTTTAAACTTTTAACTTCAAAGACGTTACTGAAAATGTTACTGAAATCCTGTAAAACCCATAATCCTCCCAAAATGAGCAATGGGTTCCTGCTGATATGTTAAACAAGAGGTCTCTAGCACAAATATGCAGTGTTTCTTTCCACAGAAACAGAAATCAGCACTGATATTTTCACCAGATAAGGGAACATTCCATGGATGTAAGAGCATGTTCCAATAAGGGTTAACAAAGGACTGCTTACCTAATCAAAATTTTAAGAACCTTTCCTTAATAATAACTTATGGCATGGCAGTGGGAAAGATATTTGAATTTTTTTAAATTCTTTGAGCTCCAAGAACTAAACTAGAAAGCAGAAAGTATTACTTGTGAATTGTGTCTGCTAAGCAGATTGCACTCTTTGATATTCTGGCCTATTGTATTTTGCAATGATAACAACTCTGAATAATAATCAAGAGATGAATGTTTACACACAATGTTAACAATGTAAAACTGGAGACAGGAAAACAGCAGTTTTAGGTGATTTTCTAGAATGTACAAGAGCACTTTTTACTTTTCTCTCATTCAATCCTTTACAATGCATTAAAATGCCAAATAAATCACATACATCATGCATGATAACATGAGTTTAAGAAGTGTAAATTAGTTTCCTATTATGCTTTAAGTTTCCACATTGAGGTCACCTCTTTTGCCCATTCATAGACCCATAGGTCCCATCCACTCAGATTTTAGAAATAATTACTGGATTACTGTTGGCACAGCCATACTAAATTGCTGTAAAATGCAGTTTAGTGTCTTCATCTCTTCTCAGTTTGTGACTAACTCTGATAAGAGTCACAATTTTTTGTTCATGGTTCAGACATATAGTTAGAAAATGAAAATGTTAAGATGCATATGTAAATCAAAATTAGATGGACAGTTATAGTTCTCTACTTGAAACACTACAAAAACCACCACATATCAACCAACCAACCAACCGAAAAAACAACGAAACCAAAAACCCATCACTTCAGTGATGAGGGCTAGCATGTCAGTTCAGTTTTGCGAATCAAAAAAATATGTTTCAGAATATACCATCCCTGGATAAAATTCATATTTCAGGAAAGACTTTATTTAAATTTCCCAGAAGCTAAAATATCCCTCACTGAATCAATTTTTTGTAGTGAAATATAATTCACTTTTATTTTTCATATAGATTAGATATAGATTAATGTTGAAGATCTTATGCTTCTTGTATCAACATAATAGATCACTAATTTGGACAATGAGTTATGGATTTTTATAGTGTCTTTTATAATGACAATAAGTAAATATTAAATAACAATTGTGTGGACTTCTATCTTCATCTTAGTCTAAACTTAGTCAGAGATTTTCTCAGGCCAG
The DNA here is from genome assembly GCA_013396995.1 of Dicaeum eximium. Taxonomy (NCBI): domain Eukaryota; kingdom Metazoa; phylum Chordata; class Aves; order Passeriformes; family Dicaeidae; genus Dicaeum; species Dicaeum eximium. Next base: position 354,663 of record VWZP01006535.1, on the reverse strand, counting down.
GTGAAAGGACTGAGGTGATCTGAACTCAGTTCTTGCTGAAATACTGCTATTTCAACAAGTCAGTTTTCTTCCTTGTTTCACTCTATGTGTGGACAATGACATTTTTTCATTATTTTTAGATATACTGCTAAAAAGGATATGTGGCATAATATGTGGCAATTGTTAATAATGTCAGGTTTAAGAGATAAAATAAGAGATAATCTCAGATTAAAGAGTTACTGTACTGTGTGAAATTCACAAAAATTCACTGGTGAATCTGCCATTTTTCCTACAAAGGTTCAAGAATTTAAAAAATAATTCTTCATTAAATTACCAAACAGAGAGTTTCTGGTCATTATAAATTGGTTTATAGTGTTTATTACTTGTAGAGTACTATGACAGGAAACCTTAAATATATTGGATGAAGTTCTGAAAGGTTTGTATGACAAAGAACTGCCTTTGTCTTTTGTCTAGCAGGATGAAAAGATAACCTCTAACAGTACTCTTAAAAGTACTAAATTTGAAAGGATTGGAGCTTAATTTTAATTTATTTCAGATTTTCTCAAAATAAATAACATTATCTGTTTATGCTTAGTGAGTTTCCCCAATAAAAAAAGGGTGAATACTTGAAGAAAAAAGGACCTACCCAGAATTACCAGGAACACAATAAATAAGTTGTCTGAGATCAGACTTCAGTGTCTATACACTTTGGTAACTTGCTTTTTCTGTATTATCACAGTCAGAAGGAATCTTTTGGATCTAAGTGCGGAAGAAAGGAGCCGCTTTGTGAATGCCTTACACCAAGCCAAGATGACAGTCCATCCTGACATCGTTATTGCCACACGAAGACGGGAAGAAATTTTCGGGCCAGATGGCAACACACCTCAGTTCGAGAATATCTCCATTTACAACTACTTTGTGTGGTCCCACTATTATTCTGTCAGGAAGACTTTCCTGGGTGCGGGGCAGCAGAGTTTTGGAGGAGTTGATTTCTCTCACGAGGGACCAGCTTTTGTCACGTGGCATAGATACCATCTACTGCAGCTTGAGAGAGACATGCAGGTGAAGTTCCTGTAAATGTTTACTGGTATTCATGCTACGTTTTGTACAGTTAAAGAACTTCACTCCATTTTAAAATAGGCAAAAATGATAGCAGCTTTTCCTACATGTTGAAATGATTCTGCTTCAATTTCAGTAAATCATTTGGTATACTAAATTTAATAGAATGCATTTAAGCTTCAGACTGTCACTTTTACAGAGATGTTAAATATAATATTTTAATCAGAGCAATAGAAAATTTAAGATTTCCATTAAAATCTCTTTGAAAAAAGATATATTCTAGATATAAGACATTTTATTGGACCAACAATGTTATTTTCAATAGTGTTTTTAATCTCAAGACCATTATTCTTGAATAACATTAATCAAAGCAACAGAAATTCTGAAGAAGGTGATAACAGAGATGGCTTAGGGATTCAGAATCACATGTAATTTGTGTAACTGGTGAGAGAAATTAGTGTTTTGTTATACCCTGTTCCATAAATCAATGATTCTCTTTTTTTCCTTCTCTTATGTGGACCTATTCATAAAATGGGTATACTATTTTAAGGACCATCATCCTTCCTAAAAATCCAAGAATTAAGTTTTTAAGGTCAGGACTAAATAGTGTCTGAAATCAGTTCAGTGTTTCCACTAGCTTTAATTGCTTTACATCAGGCTGAGGCACAAACTCCCTTCCAAGACACACATTTGTCATCAGTGGCATTTCTCTGAGTGGAAGCCCAGAGAAGTTCTATCTGTCTGTGATTTAATATATATTCCTATTTATGTCAGTGGACTTGATCATTAGTCAAAGTAATTTTGCCTCACTAACTCCAGAACTGTTCAACTCTAACCCATACTAGAACCAAACAATGCCAATTGGAAAAGCTGGTGTCCCTATTCTTTACATTTCCTTCAATTCCACAGTTAACCCAGTTACTATGTGCACTACAAAGACAGTTCTTGCTGACAGGCCATTAAAAATATTTGGAAAATGGGGTCTCAGTGTTAATTTATGGTTCTTACTGCTCACAATATAGTTTCATGGAAGAGGTGCTGTCTTATTAGTGAGGGAGATCCATGATTCAGTTCAGTAGTACAGCTCTCTGTTCTGTTGAACAGAGGTATCAATGTGAAAAACTACCAAAAACTTCTACATGAATTTTCCATAGAGTTCTTCTCTTCTGTAAGACAGGATTTTGACTTTTACTAAGATGTATTTAACTGCTTTTTAGCATTCTTCTAGCAGTAAATATTACAGCTACCTGTGTCAAACACATAGTAATACTATATTTATGTGGTTTAGAACATGCTACAGGACCCCACTTTTGGACTGCCCTACTGGAACTTTGCAACAGGACAAAATACATGTGATATCTGCTCAGATGACTTGATGGGAGCTAGAAGCAATTTTGATGTCTCTCTTATAAGCCAGAATTCAATCTTCTCTCAGTGGCGAGTGCTATGTGAAAATGTAGAAGATTATGAAACCTTGGGAACCATCTGTAACAGTAAGTATGAATGATGAAAGGCATCTGGAAAGAAAATTCTCTTAATAATAAATAAATATAATACTTTACATTGCAGTGACTTTCTCCGGCCAAAAGGTCTTAAAGTAGTTTTTGAATATTTTTGATCCATGTTTCATCAGTCTGTTAAGATAACACATACTATCAGAAGCTTGTAGCAGAAGAAAGATTAAATACTTTGCCTTCCCTTTTTATGCAGTACCAATTCATCTCTTGCACCATAAATAATTAAATCTGGCACTGTTTTTTCTTAACTGAAGCTTTTCTTCTGACTACTCCACTTATCATCTTCATGCCATTCTGCTCCTAAAATAAAAACATCCAACAAATCCCCATAGTAACTATGTGCACCATGTTTTGAATGTGAGTAATACCAGATTCTAACATACCTATGCAAAGTAAAATAATTTTACAAATACCAGTAACTTTCTTCATATAAGCCTCATCAGGGAAGTATGCAAAAAAATAGGAATCCCCCAATATTGTGTTAGTCTTTTGCTTAAGCTTTTCCCCAGCTACTCTTAGGATACCCTCAATAATCTTGGCCTAAGTCTCATCAGGAAATCGCATTGAAAGTCTGTAGAAAATTTTCCTAACTCACTTAGAGAACAACAAATTTCAGTAAGAAGCTTGTAGATGCCTTTTTACATCCTGGAGCAGAGAACCCAGAACATAGGGCCCCACCCCATGAGGATTCTTTGCTCAACATAATGAACTGACCAGTTCATTCAGTGTAAATGTTATTTGTGAGGGATTTATTTTCTCCATGGTTCAGTCATGAAAGCGATTCCTTCTGTCGCCTACTGTTCTGCACCTTGTTTTCTCTCTTCTCTCTATTTCCAGGTACTGAGGGCGGTCCCATCCGAAGAAATCCTGCTGGAAATGTAGCACGACCAATGGTACAGCGTCTCCCAGAGCCTGATGATGTTGCTCAGTGTTTGGAAGTTGGTGTATTTGACACTCCTCCTTTCTATTCCAATTCAACTGACAGTTTCCGTAACACAGTAGAAGGTAAACATGGCAAATAAAAAGACCTGGAACAACTCCAAATAAGTCAGGGAGCAGACTTGCCACTTTTCCCTGTTGGAAGTAAGAGACAGGCTATTGAACAAGAAGAACACCCTGTTCTTAGCATTGAGTATTGGTCAGTATTAAGTGGAAACAAGCTCTAGGTAAATTACTTTATAGCTATAGCTTATGTCTCTTAAAATGCATAAAAGTCCAAGAGTCTGCTGGTGGTATGCTAAGTAGAAACCAACTTCAGGTCCTTGGCACATACTAAGTTGCCTTTGTTGAAAACACAGTCCTTGCCCACAGATTGATGGCACTGCATCCTTAAATGAAGGAAGCAAGGGCTTCTAGCAGTTATTCTTGTATCTGAACAAAAACAAATAGAAGAAAGCAAAATAGATTTGGTTGTACTTAGTGCAATGGTATTGAAATAGTAATTGAGGTCTGGGGACAGGATTTACTGCTAGACATGCTAGCCTTACTCTCTGGGATGTAAAACTCTGTTCTACTGTAAGCTCTGCACATTTAAAACTAAACTCTCCAACACCAAAACACACACACACCCCAGGAAAAAAAAAAAAAAAGCCTAGAGATTTGATTTATACAGTTCAGACAGCATCCTAACTACTTCTTTTATACCTTAATAATCCATAGCTTTAACAGGAAAAGATTAAAAACTGAGAGTTCAAATTGCTGCCTATCAATACCTAGGTGTCCAAACATGGCTTTGGAAAATTAACTGTACGTATCCCTCCCTGGAACAATTGGCCAAAGCTTGAACATAGGAGGAGTTTTCATGATGCTTCAGATCCTAACATCTGACTTGAGGATTATGAGGTTTTGGGCACAAGCAAAGCTACAGTCCATCTTCACTGAAAAAATAAACAATATCAGAGCATGTGAAGCTTTCCAATACGTGTTCCCAGTATGCATGGAAGTGATGTATGGAAACCACAGCTAGCTCATTAGAATAAAGGTCAAGATACACCTGCTTCAGTAACTACTTTAATACAGTGAAAGATATGTAGGGCCTAAATATATACCTCTATTTTCATGTTATGATGTTATTTTGGCCATTTTTGCAGCAGAACCCAGCAGCTTTGCAGTCCGCATTCCCAGCATTCTTTTAAAAAGGCTATTTTAATCTGAAAATTATGCATTCCGGGAACATTTCCCAAATGTCAGTAGGTAAAGAATTAGCTACCCATTTGTTTTAAGCAAAGCAACATAACAACATGAAAGCATTTCAGAGGAAAAAAAAAAAAAAAAGTATTAATCTGAGACTGCAGCTTCCAAACAAAATCTTCACTGGAATTTTTGTTTTCTTCTGTGTTTGCATATTCAGGGTACAGCGATCCTTCAGGAAAATATGACCCGGCTGTTCGAAGTCTTCATAATTTGGCTCATCTATTTTTGAACGGGACAGGAGGGCAAACTCATTTATCACCAAATGACCCCATTTTTGTCCTCCTGCACACATTTACAGATGCTCTTTTTGATGAGTGGCTGAGACGGCATTCTGCAGGTAAGATGTTCTCATGGACAGAGGCAGGATGGGTGGTTGTCAGTCTTTGTAGTCACAACAACTCAACTCCATCTTGTGGGACAGCAAGATGCCCCTAAATTTAGGAGAGAGGATTGGAATTTCAAGGGTTAGTATAGTTAACACAGATAAAGTAGTAACAAGCAAGCTCTCTTCCTCACCCCATTGACATCCAATTGCAGATCGCTCTCTATGAAGGGACCCAGTCAGAGACAGCAGGTACAATTCAAGAAAACAGTATGTGGGAATACACTGTCTCCACAGAGCAAAGACATTGTAACCCTGGATAGACATCCCATTGTTGTGTGGAGTAAATAACTAGTTTCTTCTTGTCCAAGGAAGAACAGATGCCATACACATTCATTTTTACCACCTTTGTTAGCCACTACCAGCATTCAGTAACCATCTTCATACACTTCTAAAGGATAGTTACCATTTCTGCTTGTGCTATTTTAATTCCAAAAAGAACAAAAAGAGGTAATACAGGAGCAAGTGAAAATGAGGGAGAAAGGAACAATGGAAGGAAGGATTTGAAAGGAATGAAGGAAAAGAAAAATAAAGAAGGAAGGAGACTTAGTGGACTAGGGGGAGAAGTCAATCTAACCCTTATGTCTATGCATCATGCAGCAACTGTATTCTCTTAGGATAATCTACACTCTCCTTCCTTCTTCTACAGAAGACAGCTGTTGCTGCACAACTGAGGCTTCTTTGTGCAACTTCCACAACCTGCCTCACTGAATTTTCCCCTGTCAGCTCTTAGAGAGCAATTGTATCCCCTGGTGGTTCTTACGTGATCTATCACAAAGTTTGGCATCATCTTACCACAAAGTATTTTCTTTCTGTTGTGTTTTGACACTTTTTGTTGTTGTTGCTGGTTTGATTTGGTTTGGTTTCGGGATTTTCTGTTTTGTTTTGGTTTTTGATTCAGCTGACTTCCTTCAGATTTAGCATAATGTTGCAAAAAAATTCCATGGGAATTTACATCAACTACCCTCCTGTTCATCACTACTACAATCAGGCAAAGCAAGAATGTAGAAAAAAGTCTTTGCCATAGTTCTCCTTTTCCGAGTGAGAAGAAACAAAAAGCCCAACACAGGCAAAATTTTTAAAAATTTACAGATGATTTCTGTTCAAAACCAGAGATAAGATTAGTGGCTTTGGTTTTGGACAGTGAAAAGACTCTGCTTTGTATCTGCCACACCAGGAAACAAATCCTTCTGGAACAACTGAAAAAGAATACTGGAATACTCAAAAGTCTGAGTTGGCAAAAAAAAAAAATGGAACAAGTTATTTTGAATTTATTTACAGAAATGTGATTTGACTTTCAAATTTAGATATCTCAACATACCCACTGGAGAATGCCCCTATTGGACATAACCGACAGTACAACATGGTGCCTTTCTGGCCTCCAGTGACCAATAATGAAATGTTTGTTACTGCACCAGAAAACCTGGGATACAGCTATGAAGTCGAGTGGCCAGGTAAACTGTGCAGACTAGATACTTCATCTCCTCTTTTTCCTCCTTTGTCTCTTGAAATTTATTCAAATTTCACCAACACTATTTGCTCTCTTTGTAAAGGCCTTTTTCTCCTTTCCTGCCTTACTTTCCAGATGTTTATTTGGGATTTGGTATAGCTACTGGTCAGAGACTGTTCCACTATGAAATTCCCAGTACCCACCCTAGTTTTAAGAGAAGCTCTCATTTGGATCTTAACCTTCCAGAATGTCCTCATTCCTATGTCAAACAGATCCATTAACTCTTTAGAGAGAATGCAAATCCTCACAAATAAGGTGGCAGAAGAAAGGTGCAGAACAGATTTTCGAGTGGAGCAAGATAGACTAAATTTTCTCACATTTTTGAACAAGAACTATCAAATAAAATTTGAATTATTTCTACTCCCAAACTCAGTGGATAATGACAAATGCTGAGTTTCAGTCTGAACTTCAGTTATTTATCCATATGACTTGACTTTGCTTTTAATATCTTTGCCTTTTGTTTTCCTTCTTTTAGGTCGGGCTCTCCGTGTCACAGAGATGATAACTATTGCAATAGTGACTGCACTGGTTCTTGTTGCAATTATCTTTGCTACTGCTGCATGTATCGTACGTGTCAAGAAGAATAAGGATGACTTGCATCAGCCTCTTCTTACTGACCAGTATCAGCACTACTCAGATGATTATGATGGCATACCAACACCAAGCCAGTCTGTTGTTTGAAGAGATGGCACTTTTTTGCATCTGACTCAAACTGGGGATCTTTTTGCTTTATTTCATAAATGGTGGTCATCCACCCGCTTTAAAATAAAGAGCATAAACTCTCAGCTGTCTCAATATGTTTCCTTCAGGTTTCACTTCTACTTTCATCACCTAGGCATCAATAAAACCACTTTGCAAGCTAATTCTGTGTTGATTATAACAGAATCTTTCAAGGGTCACCTGCAAGCCTTTCCCACGCCTATTTCTGTAAAATCTGGGAAACGTTAGTTAACTTGCCAATCGCCAGTGTCATCTGACTTCATCTAACTTTTATTCAGAATTCTTTTAACCAGAATTCTTTTATGAGGTACTTTTGTGAACAGGTCAAGTCTAGAACAGGACAGAAGGAGAATATGAAATACAAGTAAACACCTTGGCTGGTTGAGTAAAATGTGTTTCAAAATAGTCATCATGCCACACAGAAAGTGACAATGGAATGGAGGAGAAGAGTATATTTGAAATCCAACTTTATTCACAAAATATAGTTATGAACTTGCTTACCAATTGCTGCTTTGAAGTGGATCTGTGAAAAGAGATTCATCATCAAAGCCACTCCAGTATTTGGAAACTTCAAACAGGTGTTCAAACACAGCTGCCAGGAAGCACATCCAGTTGAAAGGACAGCTGGCAGCAGCCTTTGGTTAATTTTTACTTCTATTTTTGGCACTGTGGTTCCCTTCCTCTCTCCCACTATCCCCATTGCAGAGCATTCTCTCCAGCAGTGAGAGACTTTGCTTCAGTTGTCTCATGCTGGAATTTAAACCCACTCTTGTACTTTGAGAGAAGGCCCTAGGCATTAGGCTGTAGAAGAGACTTGGGAAAATAGCCTTAAGCAGCAGTTGTTGAATTAATTCAACATAAGCCAACAGGAGAGCAACAAACTGACACCTGCCTTTACAGCCTGAGGTAGGGCTTGAGGAATCCGGCTTCAAGCCTCACCTCCTCTCTCTCATCCTAACCAGGTATCAATAAATCATCAGATTGTCTTCCTGTGATGTGTTATTGAATCTCATTTAGCCGTCATTAGCTGACAACAGGGATGTTCCTAGTTTCAGGCTATTGAATCCTACACCATGCATTCAACTTTAACTGTATGTTACATCAAGATGTCCTTTGTCTCTCTTTCTGCCTAAGCCCAACTTCTCGGAAATGGCAAGTGACGTGGACTGAGCTCCTTCAGTCTGAGGCAGCCTCCCTAGACACTAAGTTAGTAGGCAGAAGTAAGGGTCACATGCCATGCTAACCTCAGTGGTTTCAGGGGTTCCAGGTGTGCTCAAGGCACATGCATTCAGCTGCAAGGATATACATTAAGAATGATGCAAAGGGGAAGACAAGTACTCTTGGCTAGGCAAGTGGAAGATGGGTTATCATCTCAACCCACTTTACCATGGGCATGAGTTATGGAGAGCAACAAAAATTTACACACATAATTGATACTTAGAAAGAAAAATTCTACCTCTAGTACCTATGGCGCAGTTAATTAGAAACAGTAAATTTTTGTTGTGCTTTTGTTTTTACTTGCGCTAATTATTTCACATATGCAAGCCGCAGCTTGTGTTCCAACTTAAATGCCTTTAGCTGCCATTCTTTCTTGTACTGACTAGCAACTTAAGAAGTCATCCACTATACTGATTTCAATGGATTAAAGTAGGGTGATCCAACATATTTTGGATTGGGGTCAAGAGACCTGGATTTTATTCTTAGCTGTTACTGGCCTGATGGATGTTCTTCGCTTGCACATTTTTACATCTGTGACTCATTTGACTCATTTATAATCTGAGAAAAAATAGAGTTTCCTTTCTAAAGTGCTTTTACTTCAATGGATGACAAAAACATACAGAAGCTTGGCAGGAGAAGTAAAATGTCAAGGCAAAATCAGATTTTGAGAAGAGGATGTTAGTCATTAAAGCTGTTCAGTCCTTAAAGTAAGAGCACACACTCATGCTTTGAGGAGGGCACAAGTCTTGAGGGTCAGAGATTGAAGACAACTGCCTGCTAGTTACAGCTGACACATCTAAATGAAAGAAGCAAAGTAAATTTTCATGACAGAGATAAAATAAAAGGGACAGTAAGCACAGGAATTAGAGAAGGAAGAAAAGTGGAGAATTGTTTGCTTGACCCATTCTTGATAATAGTCTCATAAGTTCTTCCTTTGGTCACTATTTGCAGTACTTGAACTATGTCTGCGTGTGGAGAAGTTCCTGCCATTCATTGAAGCTGCCTGGTGCTTGTTCCTGAGCTAATATGATGGCGGAAAAATAGCTTGGATTTGAAATCTGAGATGGCCAGCATATGAAAAAATTAAGAAAAAGAAATAAAACCAGAAAATTGGTAATTGTGTCATAATTACAGCCTTTACATTTATAGATATATGGTGACAAAAACACGTAGGAAAGGTTACAAGAAGATAGAAAGGTAAAATGTGGGGAAAAAAATACTAACAGTGAAGTCCTAGGCACAGCAATTATAAAGCACATGATGTAATTTTCCCCCATGACTTTTCCTCCCTGGTCTTCTCCTGAAGGTTTATACATACAAGCGTGCATTATAAAGCAAGTGTAAAGTATACTTGGAAATGGTATACCTGCAAATGGTATACCTGGAAAAGATAGAGCTAAGTTCATGGTGAACTGATGACCATGCCAAAAGGAACTGTGACATAAATAGCAAAAAGTTGGCATCATTAGGAAAAAGTGAAAGGAGTCTCAGAGTTGGATACAAGTATAGTTCTTCAAAGATTTGTCAGGCAGGAAGTCTCACACAAATTAGAATCTTGAAACTTACATAAAATTTGAAGATTACTGAATAAGTACTGATTATGATGCTAAGGGGAACAAAACCCAGGGATGTAACTGCTGATAGATCCTTTTTCCACAAATAAGTATTGGCCTTATTATATACCATATTATTGTTCTTTTGAATTATTAATTTGACTTATTATTTTATTTTACTTATATTGCAGTGATTGTATCACAAAACAAAAGCACAGAAAACAACCAAACACACAAACAATTTAGGCCTCTTAGGCATCCCCTTCAAAGAGGATATTAAGGAGTTTTACATTATTTTGCCTTCTTAGGTCCCTAAGTGTGGTTTCCAAAATTTATTTCTCTTACAGAAAACCAAATTAGTAGACAGAAACTAGTGAATTCAAATAGTGACACAGTAATTCAGGTTCTCACCAGACAACATGATATTAACAGAGGTTTTGAGTATACTCAGGACAGAAAAGAAACTAAGTTCATGAATTTTTGAGACAAAAAGAAGGCTGCCAGGGTAGTATTTGGCTTTGAAAAGGAAATACTGAAAATGTTCTTTAACTGTGTAAATGAAAATGCAATAAATGCAGAGAGTCAAGATTGATACAGATACATATTCCTATGTCAATAATATTCTATCTCTGTTTTTTGTAAAATGAACCATGCTTCTTCAGCAGAAAGAGTTAAAAACTAATGGAATGATAGATAGCAACTGCCTAACAAGAAAGAAACTAAACAATGCATCTGCATCAAGACAGAAGGTAATTTTCATCCAAGAGCCTAAAAATTACTTACAAAATGGTAAGTCCATCTGTAAGGTGCCTGAATAATTTTATCAGGTCACCTGGTATACTGTGCAATTGGAGTAGAAATATTTTGTGAGGGATGGAAAGTAAAAATGCTCTGTGCAATTACAAACTTATTAAATTAGACTCAATAGCAGACAGCCTTCCAAACAAACTGTGGAAATACAACTTGGATCTAACATGACAGATTTATCAAAGTTAGACCATGCTAGCCAGCTTAATAGCTTTCTTTGGTAAGATAAAGCAAAGATTTTATTTAGGAATTATAATGACTCTGAGGGCTTCATAAAATGCCACATGCTTAAGCCTAAAAATTGGAATTGAAAAGAGGAAGTATGTGGACTAGGAAGAGAATTAGTGAGAGGAGAGGTAGTGATGCATTACTGAAAGGTGTACCAGGGCTACAGGGCTAATTCCTCTAGCAGAATTATGAAGATTGAATCAGCCTTATTTAGTTCTTTCAAGAGAGATTTAATGCACAAAAATGCACTAAGTGGATGGTCATCCCTCTTGGGACAGTACTGGAAGAGGACATACAGAGGAACAATGACAATCTGCAAAATACTTTGTGAACTTGAAATTTGAAGAAATGTGAGAGGGAGAAAAACAGCACAGCAATGGTATCTCCTCTCTGCTCCTAGATTCTAGTAAGAAGAATTTCTATTCCCAGATCCAAACTTTTCCAGTGAGGAATGAAAGTATTGCAAACAAACTTGCAACTGCAAACCTAAAGCCACGAAAGTGATACTCGAGTGAAAACAGCAAAGGCAGTTGGCCCTAAGATATAGCACTGTTCATTCAATAAACATACTATATACCCTGGAAGGTTAAAAGATTTTGTGAGTCGGCTGCCCACAATAAAGGCAGCATCTGGGGAAAATTTATCCTTACACATTGGTATTTCTACATGAAAGAAAAGGTTTTCAAAGGCAGATTAAAGAATTCAGTGGAAGCTGCTAGGTGATTAGGCTGTCCAGTTAACTTCCTCTTAATGGTAGGTAGTAAAATCATAACATTTGTAAAAATTTGCTTTGGGTACAAAGCTGAACTATTTTTGTAACTTAGAGAAACATTTCCAGAAGTCTCACCTCATCTGTGTGTGGGAAGGTTTGACAGAAAATTAGAATGACTCTCAAAACTCTCAAGATTTATTGCCCAAGTGTATTCTGATTGCCACCTTAATATTTTTAGTGTTCAAAACATGCCTACCAGCTAAATATTTGACTATCAAAAGAATAATCTGACAAGGGAACCTGAGTAAAAATGAGATGTTTAGATTCAAAATATTAATTTAAAACAAATGTATGGATCTCCTCTATAGAAACTAAATTTTAACTCAATATTTCATTTAACCTCCAGCTCAGAATGAAAGTGCTGGCTTTAGCAGATGCTTTGTCCAAGTAAAGTGAAAGAGAAATCACATTCATAGTACTTGCTTCTTGGTGCTCCCTGTATGGAACTAAATTAGCACAATTCCAACAACAACAACAAAAAAAACCCCAACCTTGTATTTCTGTGCAGATTATTAATTGTAGAACATACTGTGCATTGTTTTGTGTCATCCTCCCAAACCCACCCTTAATACCCAGAGTATGCTTAGGTAAGGCATTTCCAATTCCAATTATGTGCCTCTCTGTTCCCTCTTCACCCCTCAACTGCTGGGGGCAAAGGACAGGATCTAAACAGTAATTTTACAGTATGTTAAGTTTTCATGCACATAGAAAATGACTTTGAGACCTTTGGCAATCAGCCAAGAATGGATTTAGATTTTATAATACATAACAGCTCTTCGAGGAATAAGACTGGTATCTTGCTAAGTCCATGCCCCTGTTCAGTACAAGAGGGACTCATGGTTCTTGCTTTAAGCTAAAAAATCTGCAAAGGAAAACAGAAGCGATGATGTAGAATCTACCAACCTTAATTTAAGGCTGACCTGGGGATAGGATGACTGCCTAAGAGAATTTTTAAGTTGACCATTCAACCTGTCTGTTTACCACTGATGTTAAGTTTTATTTTACTTCAGTTCAGAAACTTTCAGAGAAAACTACTGATACAGATAAAAGGCCTTATGTTGAAGAGAATTTCTCCAAATAAAAAAAAACCTCGAGGCAGAAGACAGAAGATTGATAAAGTGTTTGTATAGAAACTGGAAGTTGTGTTGTAGCTAAAATGGACTCAGGGCATTAAGCTTGTAGTTTGCAGGAAGAAAAATATTTCTCTCTAGAACAGAAAATATACTACTGAAAAAAACCAAAAACCTCTAAACCAGAAAAGTCTCTAAACAATAACACTGCATCCAAGGCCTCCAAGTAGAACTTTATGTTCTCGTAACAAACTGCACAAATCAATATATAGGAACACTTCTCAGTATGAGCAGTATAGTTAAATACAAAGAATGAAATAAAATTAAATAGCGCTCGCTGATTGAACAATTTTGTGTCTATAATCAAAAGCAAAGATCCTGGTTTCAGTTGGACTTTGAATGACAGGGATCATATGTACTTATTTTTTAATTTAAATGGAGGAAAAACATCACCCTTGCTAGCAGCTACTAAGAAATCGCATGTAATATGACCACAAGGCATATGTCTTGTTTAAAATAAGGTGGGTTTTACTCACACCACGGCTCCAAGGGCTCAGGCAGTGACACCCCCCGCGCTGCTGCGGCCCCAGCGGGGAGCGCCGAGCGCAGGGCGCGCTGCTGGACACAAGGGAGCGCTCCGCCCAAAAAGTGCAAGGGGAATAGAAAACCACCGAGCTGAACAGCCACTTCAGGTTCTAAACACACTTTTCTGAAGAGGACGTTTAATTTGTGCCCTTCATCTTCCTATTCCAAGAGAGGTCCATCTTCTTTTTCATTGGGACATTATTTATGTCATTGCAGAGTCACTATTTTAGGAGCATAAGCTTAACAGAAAAAAGTCGTGCCCAAATGTCTTCATATCTGTAACTGCATTACTGGTACACAACAACAAGTAAACGCTCCCCACTCAGGAATGCAATTATTACTGTTGTTGCTATTATTATTATTATTAATAATAATTAATTATTTTTTGACAGGGGCAGAGAAGTGACTGTCAGTGTCTTTTTTTAATCTCTGCATCTCAAGCGATAAGAAAATGGTCGCCTACCAAATACTAACACAATCTGATATTGGCAATTTATTATCTCTCTTTTTTTTTTTTTTTTT
>VWZP01006535.1:323140-340521 GCA_013396995.1 Dicaeum eximium | reverse complement strand
TTTTTAAATACTTCTAAGGTGGTTTTTTTGCTGGCAATCTTGGAAGACAAATCAGCAGCTGAAGCAGCAGGGCCTTCAAGGAGGGCATAATTCAAGTGAATAAGAAGTGTCCCCATTTGAGTAACTTAATAAGTCTCAGACTTATTATAATTATCCTTGGTGACTCTTTAAAATGTCTTTTCTAGTAGTGCAGATTTGGGGTCAGAGAAAAGAGTACTTTGTATTTCAGCTTCCCACACACAGGAAATGCATATTCTGTTCAAAATTACCCCGAAACTATTTCTGACTCAGAGGAAAATAGTCATAAATGTTAATTACGGCTCTTATCCTTCAGGTGTTAGTGAAGTGACAGGAAAAATAAGTCTGTTCTCTTAGGTATGGAAGATAAGAAATGGCAAAATGACAGACAATGAAGGATAATGACATGGAAAGCAGAGTTCAAATATTGTTCTTGGTATTCTTCTGGTCTTCCAACCAGAAGTGGATATCTGTAATAAATTCTGTGAATCTTAACATCTCAGGGTCATGTCCTGTATCATCCTCAGGGGTTGCATTTCCTATGATTGTATAATTTTGCAACCCATGGAGAAGGAGCCTTAGCTTTGCCTTTTGCTTAAGCCATGTAAGGGTACAGGGGTTTCCTAGGCCTGACTGGTTGGTTACCAGTGGTTCACCTGCTTTTACTAGTTTTTGGGGTTTTTTTTTTAAGTTTTACTGCTTTTGCTGAAAAGATCCCTCTTGTTCTGCCTCATCTTTCAGCCTTTATCCAGGTGCAGCTCAGCAGCACTGAGGCTAATGGGTGAGACAATAGGAACAGCGAGAGTTTGCTTTGCAAACGTGAGCCCAGCCTGCACACTGGAAATCTGCACTAAGTCACCGGTCATGTCAGTGACGGGGAGATGGACAGGTAAGGAGAACTCCCCAAACACAGGGGAGAGGAAGACAGTAACTACTTCTGGGGGGAAATTTCCTACAGGCAGAAATTTATCTTTGTGCATTATGTCTGCTCACGATTTGTATCTTCCAAGGACTTGGGATAGCTGCCATCCCGCCTTACTGAAAGCAGGCCCTCTGAACGTGCATGAACTTCACCCATTTGAGAGCAAATAAGCAAAAGCAAACAAACAAACAAAAAAAGACTATTAAGAAAGCTTGAGGGATAGGAAGCCAGAAAGAGAAATGAGAACTAAAACGTAACTGAGTATTGCTTGCTTTAATCAAGTTTTTGGGTTATGTTTAAAAAAGGATGAATGAGTACTCCATAGTGAAAATACTTGCCTGTATTTAGATAGCTATAGTTTTTTTCCCTCTTGCATGGACCTTTCTGTTGCAGTAGCTCTTGCAACATCATTCTAGCAGAGCCTTCTTTTCAGGATAGCAAATAATCCTGTTAAGTGTTTCATATCCATGTGTTTTATGCAAAAAATAATGTGCTTTGCCTTCTATTAAATTTCTCAAAAGACAAAAATCCAAAATGAAAAACAGCCTCTTCTTATCACCCCTTTCTGCAGGCAATAGCCTCTCCTACAACCCCAGGAGAAGGCAGACAGGCAGCACTGGATATTCAGGGGTCCTCCCCAGGAGCTGGATGCAGTAGCCTGCACAGCCATTTTGTCCAAGGCTGTTTTCAGGGACACAACTGTGACTCTTCAGGCCCTCTGAGTCCTTTTGTACATGCATTAACAAGCAGATCAACTTCATCCCCTGTGCTCAGGCACTTCTGGGCACAGATTCTGGTTTTTTAATGGCCTTGTGTTGCTTTTCCAGACAGAGAAGAAAATGGAGCCCAGTAATTCTCAAATAACATTGTGTTGATGTTCCAGGTATGCAGAGTCTGAAGAGAAGAGGGAAATTTTTATCATCTACAACCAGATGTTGGTGACATTGGAATTTCACTTGAGAGAAATCTATCACCTGTGAGATGCACTGGTGATAGTCCCCAAGAGATGAGCACATGATATGTGTAGACATGGCTCCTCCAGCACCTGGGGGAGCGAGACCAAGATACCAGTGTGAGATCACGACTGCAGCTTAGGTTCCACCATAGGAACCAGAGTCTGGTAAGACATCTGTGACACCATAAAACTAGTCAATGAGGTACCACATTTTGTTCTGGATTTGCACTTAATTCAGTGAGAAAGGTCTATAGATCAAAGACTGTATTTTAAAAATAAAACAGCATAACACTTTTTCAGAGTAACACTTTGGGGCCTCAAAAGCCAAATGCTTTCTTGAATATTTGCTTGACATCACAAGTATTAAGTGAATAGATACTTCCCTAAAGATTTAGTTTTTAGAATTGCTTTGTCATTGTATAAGGAATATGCCATTAGTGTCTAAGACAAAAGACTTTCCTTATGCCTAAAAAGCACATAAAGCAAGCCTGTATAATCTTCACATTTCTCTACTCCAGGCCATTTATTGGCATCAACTGTGTTGAGAGGCCTGGACCTCTTTTCAGGAAGCACAGAGGGTAACTTCCATACAAAGGAGAAAAGTAATTTAAATACCTAAGTAGATTTAGAATTAGGTTAGAATTTGGGCTGACACATTCTTCACCTATGGCTAAGCATGATCTCCTTCCATCTAAAATTAGTGCTCTCAGACACCACCTTCCTAGATACAGGTTATCAGAGAAACAAACGTAAGATGGAGAAGATCAGCTATAGGAATGGCTGGTGTCAGGAGATCCTTCAATAATTGCATTTAGGCCTATCTCAAAGACAACAAAAGTAGGCTTGAAATATCTCACTTTAAGACCCTTAGCCACCTGGAAAAATTTATATCATCTGTTGCAATCTGTTGTGGTATCATCTGGCTGCAATTAACCTGAGGCTGAACTCAAACCTGATCTTTAGGCTTAGTCACCTCCTGAGGCTGCAACTCACCTCTTCTCTTGAGGCAGGTAAAGTTTAGTTAGGATCAGGAAGTATCTGGTTAGGTGATTCAGGCTACAGTCTGTGCTGTCATGAGAGGCTGTTACTATTTTTACTTGCTTAACTAAAGCAAGTTATGGATTAACCATTTCAATACAGTAGAAGGATATCAACTGGAGCTGGAAAGCTGGGCTTCCTAGGGGCTGCCCTGGAATTTAAGGCTCACAGTGCCCTTTGTTAATGACATAACTTTAGGTCTAGGCCATGTAAGCACTAGCAGCCACAGCAAAGCAGTGGGGATGATATCACAGTGCCTATGCATGTAATTGCAGATTACTGCTGATGGTCTAAATCCAGCTGGATTTAAATCTACCTCAGAGTTATGGGGGTGGACACTGGTACGGGACTCCAGGAAATAAGGATTACTGGCTTGAGCTGTACTAGAGACTTATTGCAGACTTCAGTAATTGTGCACAGTATTGTAACTGGTTTGGAAGTCTTCATCCATGTTTTACCTCATTTTATAGAAAAGCAATTAACTTAGTGATAACATTGGGATTAACACTTGTTCCAGTAGGGAAGACATGCAGCAAGAATTACTTTTCTGAAAAGTTTTCAAGACTACATATGTGCTTTGTATAGAGGTATGTGCTAGGGTATAGAATATGTGAGGAACTGATTTGCTAATACGGATTAAGGTTGACTGTCCAAAGAGAAAATATTAAATCAAATCAATATGAAAAGAAATAAATCAAATTATAAAAGCCATAGTTTACTATGAGATTAGGTTTCAAACCATAAGGCCTGATCTCCTGTTTTGTCAGTCAGAATAAGGTTTACCAGCTGAAAATATCCCACATGCTAAGTTTACCTTTTGTTTCTTTGCCTTCAGAGCAAATAACACTGCTAGACCCATATACTAAATGGCAGATGGAATGGCTGAGAGTGGTTTGGGGCTGACCATTGGGACTAGGGATTAGTCAAGGACCAAAGTTCAGATGAATATGCAAAGTTGTTACTGGAGGTTACTGGAACAGATCCACAGACTGTCTTGCTTGAACTTGCTGGTTGGATGGAGCACAGCCTCTGGGAGGGATGGAGCTGATGAGGTTGGAGATGTGTTGTATGCTTTTTTATATTTGGAACAGATCCCCACTTCCTGCAAAGCCAAAGAGCATCACTGACAGAAAATGATATTTTTCTTGACCTTAACGGACACTGGTTATTGCCATTAGTTTGTTTATACTTAATAAGGGAAAACTGAAAGTATTCAGATGAAAATGGTATCTAACCAAGTTGGGAATAGGCTAGAGCTTTGGTGTGCTTTACCAGTCTAGGCAGGAAATCAGCCTAGGAATTGTAGGGGTTTTTACCCCTTGCTACCTACCCATAAATGTTGGTGAAGTTATTGTTAAAAGCTCACAGCAGAGAGACTATTGATGTCACTGTGTTTATTCCATACTAAATATTTTCCTGGTAGAACTGGGAGGGATGGAAAGCAATTCAAGACACTTAAAATAATGAGCTATTTCCTCTCCTTATAGCACTTAAAATAATTGTCTTGGGGAGGGTGAAGAGTCATTCCTGGCAATAATTTACTGTGTTCTCTCCATATTATTCCTTTCAACGATATCAAGGTTGTCTGTAATAAATGACTCTTCTACAGCTGACAGCTTTGATAACACTGTTCACTTCCCATAATAAATAAGATCAGCCTTCAGTGCCACTTTCATTGACATTTATCTTGTGACACTACAGGTTTTTTAATCAGTGCAAGGCCAAGCACAGACCTTACCGTGTTTGTGACAGGTCCTGAGCCTGACTGTACAGCTGCCATTGAATTGAATAAACATCTGCCCCCTCTACCTAATAAGCAAAGACTAGCTGACATCAAGTGGTGAGCAAACGAAAAAAGAGGGGAGAGGTTGCATGAGCAATGCCTTTAAGATGTCAAAAGTGAATCTTTGAACAGCAAGATAAAAAGTAGGACAGCGATCATGACCTGCTTTGCATGCACTTCCTGACCTCCCATGCTTTTCCACAGTCTGCCTGGGGACAATGAGAATCTCTGTGCTCCGAATAATGAGTGCGGTATCTTTCTCGGAGAGGCCAGAAGATTCATGTCAGGTCTGGGTTTGAGTTACTGTCATTTCCCTTGGAGACACTACTTGCAAAACTCATAGCTAGCTGAAGAGCTATTAATAAGCTACAAACAAAAGGACTGCTGCTCAGAAGACAGACCCCTTCTGCTACTGTCTTGAAGAAATAAGGTTTGCCTTCGCAGCCAGGCAATACATTGTTATTAGCAGTTAATACACAGCATGAAATTTGTAAATCCAAACAATTATTTAGCTTACACTCTAAAAGAAATCTACTTCAAGGCCAGATTGGATGGAGCTTTGAGTAATCTGTTCTAGAGGAAAGTGTGCCTGCCTGTGGCAGAGGGATTGGAGCTAGAGGTTCTTCTCTTCCAGGTCACTTTCAATCCTAACCATTCTAGGAGCCTATGAATTCAAGAAGTGAGCTTATAAAAGGCTAGAATCCAGAGGAATTAACAAATAAAAGAGTACAATATTATGTCTCAAAAATTAAACAGCTTCATTCATTTACAATTTTAGCATAAAAATTAAAGTCCATTGAATTAAAAATAACTTTTATCCAACAGCAATTTTTTGATACTGGAAAGTAAGTACACCTTTAGACACTGTACAAATTGACTGGTAGTATCAAAAGCTTTTTGACCCTTTTGAGCCTTCCTTCAACCACCTATCCCTCAACCCTCCCACAGCGGATGGACACAGGAACACTTCTGTTGGAAACTGGACCTATAAATCTGTTCTTGCTGATGTTCAAGAAATAGGAATTCTTCCTAGTAAAGCTGTGAAACATTGACAGCACAAGATGTATGTCCATTTCCATTAGCAAGACTGACACCTGGCATCACTATATTGGCATCACTAAAGCCAGAAGCTAGATACAAGGGGGTACCTGAGGTGGCACAGGGGAATCAGTCATGGCACTGACATTTGGCCTATTGAATAGAACATAGACCAGAACAGACCCTGAAAGTTTTCAGGTATTTCAGCTATTATCTGGGAGCCATGGCCTCACAAGAGCAATCAAATGTGAGGATGGAAGATCAATGACAGGTTTTGAGCTGCACTGCATGGCGGCCCTCCTGCAGAGGAAGAGTTAAGTGGCAGAAGGAAGTAGTGTGCAAATGATCAGCAGCTTCCTGGGGTAGTGGGGAGAACTGACGAGAAGCGAGGGGGCAATACCTGATTTATGGAGTGCACAAGTTTTTACATGGAACTTTGTGTCATGGGAAGCAACCCTAAAAGAATTTAATCAGGCTTAATGGGGGTCTGTGTCAAGCTACACGGTGTTTTTACTGTGCTGGGACTTTTAATGTGTGGGCCTAAATAGTTCATTCATTTACAAAGAACTGGAAAGCACCCTCTCTAGAGACTGAGTTAATGGATCCTGAGAATAATACACCTTAGCTCCTCTTGAAACTGTGTTGAATTCTGGTGACATAGTTTTGCCCTTTATGAGTGTGACTCTTTTTCTTTGAGTTATTTTTGCCTTGGATATGTGACCGGCTTGTACTGTTAGGAATATAGATAACCTGATTTTTTCTTTATTTAATTGAAGTCTAGAAATGTGCAGAATGCTGATGATAAATATATAATTAAGAACAATCATATCTTCTATTATTCACATGACAGGTGTTAGAATACTTTACATCTATGCTGCTGGAACAACAAAAATAGGAGTGAGCAGTTTGTTCCTTGACATTTTGCTGCAAATGAAAATAGGCACCTTCACATCACTCATTTTCATAAGACAGAAACATTTCAGGATCCTGAATGTCTTCATGGCTCCAGATATTAGTAATGCATTATAATTGGCCAAGAAGTCCAAACTAGCCATCCAGGCTGAACAAAAAGAAATTTGAATGGCTTTACAAGTCATGTGTTCCTTATGGATCAATCTAATAATGAGAATCTTACACTATTCTTTGTTTATTGGTTTGATTGGCACAATTGTATGTGCTATTACTGTAGCTCTCCTTCACATTAATGCTGTCACTTCACAGGCTTTCCTCTTTTAATTTCTATTATTAAATTTTATTTAATTGTGGCTATTTTACAAACCAACAGACTTAATTTAATTTCAATATAATATGAAAAGATGCTTCCATTGTAAATGCTCAAGGGGAAGGTAGGGTGTGGTATCTATACCTTACTGAGTAAACTGGCCTCAGCTAGAACCTAATGCTGTATAGATGTTTTGGTATTTCTCCCACTTCTAGAATGGCTGTGTTCCCAGGAATAGTTACTGAGCATAAGAGTTGCTTTTAGTAATTCTCCAAGCCCTGAATAGAGTCACATTTTCTGCAGTCTAATTTTATGCCTAGCAGCAGTGATAGCCCTTTTTTAAAATACACCCTTCCTTTCACCTCAGCTCATCTTGGACAAATATCTGAAAATTAATATGCAAACTTACAAGGGTAAAAATGGCTAGTTCTCAGGAAAATTGGTTGTTTAAACTTCTCAGCAATCTACTATATCCCAGAGGTATAACTTCAGCCATTTAATCTTAGTTGTCTCCAGGGTTAAATCACAAATCCTGAAGCCACAAAATGTTTTTTATTTCTATAAATATATTAGAAACTCTAAGCTGTGAAACATTGACAGCACAAGATGTATGTCCATTTCCATTAGCAAGACTGACACCTGGCATCACTATATTGGCATCACTAAAGCCAGAAGCTAGATACAAGGGGGTACCTGAGGTGGCACAGGGGAATCAGTCATGGCACTGACATTTGGCCTATTGAATAGAACATAGACCAGAACAGACCCTGAAAGTTTTCAGGTATTTCAGCTATTATCTGGGAGCCATGGCCTCACAAGAGCAATCAAATGTGAGGATGGAAGATCAATGACAGGTTTTGAGCTGCACTGCATGGCGGCCCTCCTGCAGAGGAAGAGTTAAGTGGCAGAAGGAAGTAGTGTGCAAATGATCAGCAGCTTCCTGGGGTAGTGGGGAGAACTGACGAGAAGCGAGGGGGCAATACCTGATTTATGGAGTGCACAAGTTTTTACATGGAACTTTGTGTCATGGGAAGCAACCCTAAAAGAATTTAATCAGGCNAAGCTGTGAAACATTGACAGCACAAGATGTATGTCCATTTCCATTAGCAAGACTGACACCTGGCATCACTATATTGGCATCACTAAAGCCAGAAGCTAGATACAAGGGGGTACCTGAGGTGGCACAGGGGAATCAGTCATGGCACTGACATTTGGCCTATTGATCACAGCTCCCCTGCAGCAACCTTGGGCAACTGTATGTAGCTTGACATGTAGTAAAATAGTACATTTTCATTGCAGCTACTTAAATAAGGGAAGTTTGAAGGGTTTGGGGTTTTTTCTCTCTTTTTTTTAACAGAGATGTAGAAGAGATGTGGAAACTCAAGGAAACACTTTTTTTATCATGGGATGAAAATGGGGGAAGATAATAGGAAAAAATGAACTAACAAACTACAAATCCATTTTTCTTTTGTTTGGATATATACAATAATTTTTCTTATGAAATGTTGCTTCTCTTCTAACAACCATTGGCTTTCCAAGTAAAATATGTGTTCAAAGGAACGTTTTTCACAGTACAAAATTGTAGAATCATGGAATTGTTTAGGTTGGAAAACACCTTCGCGATCATCAAGTCCAACAACTCACAGCAGAGACAGAAAGATGCTCAATAGTTGAGCCAGGTGCAAGGAATCTGTTCAACCAAAATTATAAAATCATTGTAGAATAGCTGCTTTCCCACACCAGTACTATCCATGAGGGGTGCACCAATGTTGGCAGAAACCCTACTGAGAAAGCAAGATAGGGCTGTACAACTGATCAACATCCTCAGGCTCTACCAGGTAAAGCTGAAGATTCAACAGCCACAGATGTACTTTGGCAAATGACCAGGAAGTTCAAAGCACATAACAGAATACATTAAAAACATGGACTCTCCAGAAATCTCTGTCCTTGGCCCCCACAAAGCTTAATTGCATTCCTGAGCCAATAAGAATTGCTACAGCATTTTTCACCCAGCCATGACCCATGCACTGAGATGAGCCAGGACATAACACTGGCCTGCTCATGGCCAAGACTCAACTGAATGAGGCTGCATCTGAGTATGTAGCGCTGCTGACACACTCTGAAAAGAAGGGGAATTGGAAAAACGCACATAAGGTATAAGTTTAGCACATTCCTATGTGCCCAGGACAAGTTCTCCAAAAAAATATCTGTTTTGTAAATGGGACAGTGGGCGGTTTCTGAGACCACCCTCTTGTAATGTCAGCCAATTCACCTGTTCCTTTTCTTTACAAGTTGCTAAGGAAATTTTAGAGAAACATGCTTATTTTGCTGTTTCAGTTTATTTGGCTAGAAGGACTGAAAGTTTTACTCATAAAAACTAAATACAAAGTGTTTCTGCATGGAAGAACATTTTTGGTACTTGGGTGGCATACGTTTGATGCTTTCATGAGGATACATGAGCATTTTGAAGAAAAACCCTGGTGTTCTGGGTCACAGAGGTGGCTGTGCTTTCAGTCACAAGGAAAATCCTTCCCTGTGGACAAAGGTAACAGATTATATTTTGGAAGCAAAGTACCAGAAGCTGAAGTAGTGATAACCTCTGATAATAACAAAGCACTTGATAACTCTATATCCAGATAAGCAAAAATAAGATTTGAAAGTTTCTAACTGAGAGACCAAGTTAAAGTCACTCTATGGATAGGAACACAATACATAAAGAAAGGCTTGAAGTGATTTTTCTGAGAGCCTCAGAATGCCTAGAAAGAGAACTATGGTCTTCTGAACACTAATTCAGTATTGACTGTGTTATGTTGATGTGCCCTACTTCTTCCCCCAAGGTTTCTTCCCCTCTGCAGGACAAGAAATTATCTTTACGTAACATTTCTATGTCAATATGCAACAGGCTAAAAATTGTCCCCACAAATTTTCTCTAATTAATGTGTAAAATATCTTTCACCTGATCTTTCCACTATGAATGATGTTTTCTCACTCAGGCTGAGACTTTTAACAGAATAAAACTACCAGTGCTTGTGTGTAGGTCCAACTGTCAGCAGTAAACATGAAAATGGCTCCAGAAAAGTGACATTTGGAAGTGATGTCACAGTAAAATAACATTAAATTTCATAGTAAAACCCATCCCCATATTCAAGCTTTATGTTATATCTGTGATATTAGAAGGGAAGACAGTCAAAGGATTTATAAATATGACTCAGCAACTCTCACATTTCCTCCTGTAATGTGCCAGAACTGCAAAGGATGAGCATGATTCACAGGACATTGTTATTCTTCTCCTTCCTTATGTGTCAGATCTGACTGAGTCTAGGACTTTAATTTGGTTTTTTTTTACATAAATGTTAAGTGCTTGGGCCTGGTGGGAGGGTTTTGGTGCAAAACCATTGGATGGTTGAAAATGTTTTGTCCCAAGAAAAAAAACTTTGAAGTTTAGATTGCTGCAATGTTATAAGAGTAACATTCTCTTGTTCACTTTATCTAAAAAATGGTACACATTATTAACTTCACAACAGCTAAAGTACTCTGTTCTGTTGGTGCATTGGGATTACAGCTCAATGAGACAGTTTTTCAATCAGTGGCTTGAAATTCTTGGGAGATCTGTGGCTTTCTTAGGCTTCCTTTACCAACTGGCCTGTATAAACTACTGTCAGTAGATTTCAAACTATTGTGCAGTGATGGACCTTTCTGCAGGAAAATATTATGAAGTTCACAATTGGGAAAAAATATTAAACCACTGAACTTGGAAGTTGTCGAGGTGGCTGCGTGCTCTTGGCTGTTGAACAGAATTCTGCACACAGTCCCCACTGTTGCTTACAGCCTTATAAAGATCAATACCACTGTAGCTCTGAGATGAATGTATACCACAGCCTTTAAGGTCCTTGCACTAAACTTGACCTGTAGGTGCAGTACACTGTTTCATGTATTTTTAAAGTCTGGATTGTATAAATGGTATTTACAATCTCTTCCCAGAGGCAGTAATAGCTAAGGAAATCATGTATGTACTTACATGGGTAAAGCAGCAGAGAAAGAATAATAATGCTTTAGATACACTTCTGTGCTCTCTGTGTGCAATGATTAATGCCTCTGGAGTCAATGCATAAGCAGTTCCTCTCAACACATTGAAAAACTGAACATGTCTTTGGTTCTGATTCATCTGGGTTCTTGTACAAGCCTGTGAAACAGCAAATGCAGCAGTGTCATCTCCTCCCTTTAAACAAAGCCAAGAAAATAATATTGAGTGTTTCTGAATGTTTCTCCTGAATTCCTTTTCCTACTCTTGTCTCCCACATCATGGCGAGGAGTTCCAGAATGGCATTAATAGCTTTTACGTGTCACTGAGAGAGTGTGTCAAAACTGACAGAAGTGCCCTGCTACTTTCTCACCAGCATGTTCATATTCCACTGTTCACCAGATTTTGGACACAGGACAATGCATAGCAGTGGTATCCCTCCTGAGGTTGCTGGGATATCAGTCTGTCAGTGCAAGGTACCTTTGATGGCTGTTTCAGACTTTCACAGTTCTTTTTTTTACAGCTGCATACAGTCTTAAATTTGGGGAAAGCCTGCTTTGGGGTGAATTCCCTACACAATGCCCCAGATGAAAGTTCTGACTTTGATTGTTATGACCAAAACTTCTCCAATTCTCTAAACACGCACCAGGTTTCATTTTGTTAGTGGATTTGAGGAACAGTCACCTTGATGATGATGATTATTAATACCTCCTGTTAATCTACCTGACCATACTCACTTGCTTTAGTTCTAGAGTATCTGCATTGCTCCTAAGGGAACTATTTAAGAAGCTCAGCTTTACTCTCCCCAAGCAGGAGTCACGCAATGTGACACTGAAGCATGACCAATGAACATCCCTCTCAAAACACCCCACCCTCCTCTGGGTGTTGGTTTGAATAAACAAATAATGATTGCTTCCTAGGAGCGTCTGACAAAGACTTTTGGCACCGTCAGGTAACTGGTTGAAAGCAGGAAAGGCAGGACACCTGTCTGCCACACCCTATGTCGTCATGTACTTGGAACTCTCTTAATGCTCCTGCAGCCTTTGAAGACAAGTCAAAGGTCCCATTTCTGTAGCCCAAACTCCACAGGTAGGTTATTATGAGAAGTACATTGCCACAATATGAGAAATAACTCCCACAAAACTGGCTCTCCTCCGGGAAATGATTTTATTTTAAAATCCTTAACTATTCAGAGTGTGATAACTCCAGGTTAAACATTAACAAAATTCTTGCTGTACTATTGGAATCTGCCTGACAGATTAAGGAAATAAAAAACTTCTGTAGGCCTAAGGCACCTGCTGTCTGCCTTTAGACACACTCTTCCAGCATTATTTTTATGAAGGGGAGCCAGAAATCACAGTATCTGAGCATTCAGCTCAGTATGGTGGAGCATTTTATGTTGGCCAAAAGTTGAGATCTGTCTAATTGTCCAGTCAGTCAACTGAAAACCTTGACTAGTCTCTGGACTGGGCTAGTATTTCTCACATCACTGAGTCAAATTCATCTTGGATGAATTCTAGCTGAGAAAGGGCCTGACTATAGGTGCCTAGCTTTGCAGCTGGCTTTGGGAAAATTCCAAGATTTCAGAATCCTATTACAGTACTTTTGGTCCTCTAAGACATCCTAAGGACTGTATGAATGGAAAAGAAATGCATTATAAAGAGATACATTATTATTATTATTTATTATTATTAAAATAAATTATATAAATAATTTGACTTTCTCTGCCTCATCCCTTAAATATAACATTGCTGTAAATAAATTTGCATTTCTTTTGTTGTTTTTTTTCCATTTTGAAGTCTAGCACTCCTCACTAAGCATCATCTTTTATGGAAAGAAAAAAAAAGGAATAAACTGAAAACAAGCCTCTAAGCCCCTTCCTTCTCAAGCTGCCCAATGTTGTCCTGCTTCATGACTTTTGTCCTCAGATTTCCCATGTCATTAGCTTAAGCAATCATTAAAGAGCTAAATCTTATTAAGAACTACCATTAAAATAAAGAGCTCACCTCACAGGCTTGAAAGTAGTTGCCTGATCAGACTACCTGTCTGAAGCTCATAAAATCAAGTTGACAATGTGATCTTTCGAAATGCAGGTGTGTTGCATGATGGCACTACAGGGTTTTTTAACAGTATTTTCACTTTCCTGGAAGACAGTGTGTTCCAGACTTGATATGTTGAAGGCATTAAAAAAAAAAACAACACAAAACCTAACAAAAAAAACCCCTAACCCCAAAACCAGTCAAATAATTTCAGTTTACTTGCATAATTT
Source organism: Dicaeum eximium (assembly GCA_013396995.1). Taxonomy (NCBI): domain Eukaryota; kingdom Metazoa; phylum Chordata; class Aves; order Passeriformes; family Dicaeidae; genus Dicaeum; species Dicaeum eximium. Next base: position 327,255 of record VWZP01006535.1, on the reverse strand, counting down.
TGAACATACCATCCACTCTCAAATTTCATATGTAAAATCATGGTTTGACCTAAGGCAAGTCTAAGTCTACTGTTCTCAGTAGAGTAAGATGAAGAAGCTTTTATTCCTTTGGTCTTAAAACCTGTGGGAGATGGAAATTATTTCATGTGACAATAGAGGGCCTATCTAACAAGAGGCTGAACAGTATGGTCTCATACATACAAGTATTCACATTTTGTTGGAGTGAAATACCAAGACTTTCGGCTACAGAAGGAATTGAATGGTTGATAGGAGTATTTAACAAGGCATTAAAATTAGCAAATATCTCCATCTGAACTTAAAACAAAAAGAAAGAAAGAAACAAAGAAACTAGCAAACACTGATCTAAATGACCTTACTTAGAGATTCAAAGTAAGAGATTCAAAAAACTCTAAATCTCACCCAAAGAATGAACAGCACAGGGCTGAAGAATACAGAGTAATACAGGACTACAGAGATACTATTCACCACTATAGGGAGTAAATTTGTGTGACAAAAGCTCAGCTAAAATCCAAACTGAGTAGCACTTTGAAGGACAATGAAAGGCCTTCTTTTTAAAATATGTTAACTTCAAAAGAAGAACCAGAGATAATATTGGTCCATTACTTTATTAGGTCAGTCACCTGAAAACCAGGATGCAGACAATGCAGAGGCATTTATTGCCTTTTTGCCTCTGTCTTTAACATCAGTGAGTCCAAAGCACACTTTTGGAAGGTGTGATTAGGGAAATTATAAACTCCCAGCTAACTCTGAGTTTGAGACTTCCTGCTCCAGCTGGATCCATAAAAATTTATGTGGCCCAATGGGATTTACCCCAGTGTACTGAAAAACCTGGCTAATGTCATTGCAGAAACTCTCCCCATTATTTTTTCAACAGTGTTTGGAGTCTGGAGAGGTCACAGTCAACTGAAAGCATAGCAAATGTTCTCCCTATTTTCAAGAAGTGTAGGAAGGAAGATTCTGGTAATTACAGGCTTGTAAGTCTCACTTCAGTGACTGGCAAAATTATGAATAAATTTATTCTGAGAGTTAGTGAAAAATACCTGGACACAATACAGTCATTGGTCATAACCAGCAGTGGTTCATGAGGGAAAAGTCCTGCTTCACTAAATTAATTTCCTTTTATAACTAAGTCACCCATCTGGTTGTCCAAGGAGAGGCAGTAATGTGGGTTCTTTGATTTTAACAAAGCTTTTGATACCGTCTCTCACAGCATCCTTCTGGATGACATGTCCAGCATGCAGCTACTCAAGTTCATTATATGTTGGCTGGGCAATTGCCTGACTCAAAGAATTACAGTAAATGGGGTCTTATTAGGCTGGCAGCCAATCACCAGTGGGGTTCCCCAGGGCTCAGTTTTAGGCCAGTGTTCTTTGGTGTTTTTATAAATTATCCAGCTGTGGGAATTAAATGTATATTAAGAAAGTTTGCCAGTTATACTAAAGTAAGAGGAACTGTTAATTCCCTCAAGGGTAGAGAGAATTTACAGAAAGATGTGGATAAACTAGAGAAATGGCAATCACTGACTGCATAAAATTTAAAAGGAGCAAGTGCCAGATTCTCAACCTGGAACAAAGTAATCCTGGTTATATATAATTGGTGGATGAGAGACTGAAGAGAAGCACCAAAGAAAGACATCTAATGGCTTAAGCAGATGGCAAGTTGGATATGAGTCAACAAAATGCCCTGGCAGTCAAAAGAGACAGATGTGTCCTGGGGTGCATCAAGCACAGCATCATTAACTGGCCATGGAAAGCGACTCTTCTGCTCTACAGCTCACTGGTGTAGCCCATCTCAAGACCTGTGTGCAGCTGAGGGTGCCTAGGTACAAGGCTATCCAACTGTTAAGAGTGTGTTCAGAGGAGGGTGACCAAGGTGGTGAAAGGCCTCGAGGATAAGGCATTCAAGAGCAGCTGAGATGAATTTGTTCACCTTGGAAAAGGGATGGTTGAGGGTTGTCCTTACCAGAGACTACAGCTTCCTAACAGCAGGCAGTGGAGGAGATTACTCTGTTACTCTGGTGACCAGTAACAGGACATGAGGAAATGGAATGAAGATTCATCAGGGGAAATTCATACTGGACGTTAGGAAAGTGTTCCGTGTCAGGACAGTGGATGGTCACTGGAACAGGTTTCCCAGGGGACTGGTCACAGCACCAAGCCTGTCAGAGTCCAAGGAGTGTCTGGATAATGCTCTTAATCACATGGTTTAGGTTTAGGTGGTTCTGCAAGAAGCAGGCCATTGGATTAGATGATCCTTACGGACCCCTTATAAGTTATTTTTGTCCTAACTTATGTCCTAACCTATGTCCTAACTTGTAAGTTAGGACACTTTATGATTCTAAAATTAAGACAGAAGATCTGTCCCACGAGACAAAAATGGAATTTACATACTGTTTACTGGTTTTGTTTACTTAAAGAGAAACCTGTTTCCTTGAAACACTGATTAGTTTAGCAAATCTGGTAACCTTGAAGATTTAACAAGGTGACTGCAACATAGGCGTATCTTTTAATCTTTGTAATTCAAAAATATACCCATTGCCTTGCTAGCTGCTATGCTAATGCAATGCCAGTGGGAGGTAAGAATCAGGCCATCAGATGGTAAAGCATAAATTCATGAATGCATAAGGCACATCATGTAGATTGCTTTCTGAATGTTGCTTGTAAGTCCTTATTAGAAAGGACTTATTCTCATTATTTTTAGATTATTTGGAGTAGGATTTGGGGAAATTTTTTATCACTGAAAAGCTTTTTTTCAAACTAGCATAAATTCTTTGTATTATTTCTCTTCCATTTTAATTTTAAAAACTTGATAATTCAGGTCATCTGAAATATTTAAAGAAAATATATTTCAGAATTTTTCTTAACTTTCTTCAAACAGAAAGTCTGAATACAGTTGAATTGTGACCTTTTTTATAGGTTGCTGCTTGTAGAACAAAGGAGTTCTACAGTTCAACGTTGTAACAACGGTCATGTAAACTTAAACTTTTATTTAACTAGGTGTTCATAGTTCACAGAGGAAGTATTTCAGTGTGATCCTTACTAATTTACAGAATGGCATAAATCAATATTAACATGAGATTATATAGAAGCTAGCTGCAAATATCAATTTATTAAAATAGAAATTCAGGAAATATTTGGGGGTGGTGGCAATAAGAAGGAAGATTCTTATTTGTGAGCGGCTTGTTTTGGTTTTCTTTTCTGAGAGGAATATTAATGGAGTTTCTGCCATATGAACTAAACATATATGACAAATATGAGAGAAATAAATGTCTTTTCATATGTCTCTCACACAGGATTTCCAGATGGTTATAAGGATAAAATAAGACTCCTGGTCTAAAATCAGTACATCTTTAAGATATAGATACATCTGCAGATTTTTTTCCTTGACTGTACTAAACCCTTGCAAAGATCCCTGATAATATATCTTAGATTTTAAAGTACTGATGAAATTATTTCACCAAAAGCATCCAGCCTGCTGTAAAAAAAATTTTGTTTTCCCAAGTTCACCCCACCACACTTTGCGATTCTAGTTGTTATGAAGGACACCTAGAGTGGCTGGCCTCACTTTCTCAACCCCCTTGACATGTGTCAGCTGTAGCTCCACAGATGCAGCTATTCATACTTTAGTGCCTAAAATGTTTTTCAGTGCCGTGGGACAAGGAGCATCGTGGGACAAGGAGCAACAGGACACATCCAGCACTGTTATCTGCACAGCCAACATGTGCCTTGCTATCAGTTCGAGCAACTGATTCAGCTTGCAAGCTTTGCTTCTTCAAGAGGAGGGGGACAAAAAATACTAGAAATATTAAGGGGGGTTGGGAGGAATGCACTTGCCTGCAGTAAAATCTATCTGATGAGTGGGAATACCATTCACACTGTACTTATGCTCCCTTTTAGAAGGGGTGACTTTTTTTTTCATATTTTTCTTTTTCTTTTTTCACTTTGTTTTTCTTTTTCCTGTTTATTTTCCTAGTCCTTCCCTCTTCCCTTCCTTGTTTTTTTCTGTCCTTTTTTCGTTCTCTTCTCTTATATTTTCCCTTTTCTCTTTCTTTTCGCCTCTCCTCTCCCTGCCCCGCCGCTGTCCCGGAGGCACAC
>VWZP01006535.1:250331-322625 GCA_013396995.1 Dicaeum eximium | reverse complement strand
CCGGCGGGGCCGGGCGGCAGCGAGCGCTCTGCTGCCGGCTGGGAGAGCCAGAGGCCGCTCGTCGGTGCGGCGCGGAGCGAGGCACTTGTCGGCTCTTTTCCTCGCAGCGGAGCAGTTCGTCAGGGACTCGTAGCTGGCTTCTGTTCCAGTCAGCTCGTTAGAAGGACTGAAAGCTGGACTACCAATAAAAGAAATAACGCGCTAGTCTCCCGTTGTTGTAACTGCGTTTTCGGCATTGCACCTGTTTCCTGCTCATGACTAACACCTAAAGACACACAGGATATTTTCAGGCTGGAAATTTGGCCTGGAATTCAGGGGCTTGATTGCTGGACTTTAGTCTTCAGAGACTTAATTTGTTCCAAACAGGCTGCAGATGATCAAGAGTAATTCTTGAAGAAACAACTAGTTATACTTCAGTTGAATGGTATATTTTCTTTTGCCAATGATCTGTGATGGGACTATGCTCTATGTAGTTCAGATCCTCTAACTTGTTTACTATCTTAGTGCAGGTGCTTGTCCTACTTTTTATGTCACCATGTCAGTAAATTTATTTTGCCATAAAATGATGCCATAAAACTGGCTTAACTTTTTCTGAGACAAACCAAAAGGAAACTCTTTGCAAGCAAGTGCCTAAGTCATTAGTGAGCACTCAGCAGATATGATCTTGACAGTGCAGGGCATCTCAGATATATGAGCATAGATAGCTTCCATTTTTATTTGTGTGTGTTACTTGAAGTCCCAAAAGACACATTTTAGTAGCAGTTAGTTCCATAGCCCCTTGCCACTAAGATTATTTGAAAATGGGATGAAATTTGATCAGGTTGGGATAGGGATTTTTCTGGCAACATGTTGAGATAACTTTGTGCAACAATCTTGGAACTCAGCCATTTACAGCAAATAAATCAATATAATTTTATGTGAACAAGTTCAGTGTCATACCACAAGTCCCTCTACAGTGCTACATGTAGGTACACGGGTGTGTAGGTTTGTAAGGGTTTTTAAAGAATAAGTGTGCTGAGCAAAAAGGGGAAGAGAATGGATATTCTGAGAATTAATAGCCAAGATGGTAATGTTAATCTTGAGGTGTAACTTACAAATTACGCTTGCTGTCGTATGGCTTTGTATTATTTAAGAGATCTCCACAAATCAAACTATCAGTGTATTTGGTGGAGATCTCTTAGCCACCTTACAGTACCTAGACCGGGCCAAACAAGAAAGCTGGAGAGAGGGACTTTGGACAACAGCATGGAGTGACAGGATGAGGGGGAACAGCTTTAAACTGGAAGAGGGTAGATTCAGAGATGTTGGGAAGGAGTTGTTTACTCAGAGGGTAGTGGGGCACTGGGACAGGTTTCCCAGAGATAGTGTGGGTGTCTTTGTGCGTGTCATTTGGAAGGTGTCCCTGCCTGTGTCAGGGAGGTTGGAACAAGGTATCTTTGATGTCCCTTCCAACCAAAGCTGTTCTGTGATTATGTGCTTTTAGGGTAATGATCACTGGGAATTTCAGTTTCAATGTTGAGTAAGATACTCTCTGCTTATCGCATGCTTATTTTTTAATTTTAAGCTTGCACAGTGGTAGTACAATGACCTGCAGATAGCTTATAATGTATAGGATGTCAGACTTCAAAGGAAGCAAATAAGATAGCCAGAGTTTTTGACAGAACGTGACTGTCCATGTCAAGACAACTAGGCCTATTAATGGAGGGGGACATGACTGAATTTCCCATATCAACTTTTCCTTTCAAGGTGGTTTTTTCACCTACTTCACACTTGAAAGTTTCATGTCACAATCTTTCTTTTGCCTCTTCTTCCTCCTTCCATCCAGTTTCTCTCTTTTCTCTCCCTGCCCTTAGCACAAACATGTTTTAGTCGCTGTCCTATTCTTCGTCGCTTAAATGACTGACTGACTTTTCTTATCTGAACTAATTTCTCATGCTGAGTAAGAGGAGTTAAGTTACAATGCTCTTATCATTTTACTTTTGGTGTATATATGCCCATTAAACCACCACTACAATGACTGATAGTGAAGTATTGGTACCCTGTCTATACCTTTTTCGTGTTCTCAGCTGTCTTCTGTAATGCAGAGTGTGAAAGTGGACTACCTTCATGGATTTTTTTTTCTCTAGTCTCTGGTATCTTCAGGATTTTCCTTGACCCTGAGGATTTCTTCGGCTTCTTAATCAGTCACTTTCCCCTCTGCAGTTTTCTTTCTGGACATATTTTATAAATTTGAGAACAATATCAGGTAAAAATTGTGGTTCCTTTCTATGTTTCTTTCCTCTTTTTTACTGAATATCACTTCTAAAATGGAGCCAAGACATCTATTGCTTTATTTCACACCTCTTTCTAACACATTATTTATTGGCTTTGCTGCAAGGCATAGGTGGTCTTGGACATGTAGAAAAGTAGTCTATAGCTGCTGCAGTAGTAAACATGCAAAAAATGGAAAAGACTAGAAAACTAAGTGTCATCTGTTAAGCTTTCTCTTTCTAGTTGTACTATGATGGCAGGTTCTACAGCCTACTCACTGAATTTTGGATAGACTTACCTCTGCTTTTGCTACTTACTTATTCCAGACTTGAGACAAACTTCTTGTAAACATATAAAACCCAAGGCAATTCAGGTCCTTCTTTTCTAGTGGTGTATAAAAAAAGACTATTTGACTTGGAAATGAAATGCTGGGTTTGACTGAGCTACAGAACCTGGGTGTATGTGGCAACTGTCCATCTGGTGGGTGAAGGACTTGAGGCCTTCTCTTGCTCCTTCAGATTCTTTCGCTGTTCAAAATGGTTCTTCAATTCAACACATGCACCTTCACTGCAGTAAATAATCTGTGAGGCTCATTCTGCAGCCTGAAATGATACTGCTTGTAAAGCCTCATTTCTCATTCACAAGTTCTGGAGTTACTCAAAGGGAGGTTTCCTTTAACACTCAAAAAAAGAGATTGGGTGGGGTTTTTTTTCCTTTTAATTCAAAATTTTCTGAAATGAACTCTTTAATGCCTCTTTGCAAGCTAGAAATTTAAACACAGTATAGCCTGAATTACATACAATAATAAAAAAATGTTTTCCATAAAAATATTTAAGGCAGGAAAGATAAGCTGTGTCTTGGAAGTGAGCAGTGGATGGCAATGCTGGGACTTTTAATGAGATACCTTCCAGTGACTACTGTTAAGGAACAAATTTTGTTAGTGAGTCGGAACATCCAGCTGGGTATACTGAGTGCAGCAGTTTTTAGACTGAAGAATAAAGTAATTGAAATGATCCTATTTTCAAGGAGCTGAGCATGCCAGATACAGGCTAAAGCCATTTAAGATAGAGGCATATTCCTATGCAAAGTCATTAGTTGAGTTTTCTGCTCCTTTGTTTGCCTAGTTCAATTTTAGTATAACTATTTTTTAAAGGCAATTAACATTGATCCCTGACAAAATGAAACTGGAATTAAGGCAAATGTGATCATTACAATGGCAGTCCTTCTTAGTGTTTTCCATAGTTTGGTTTGTCTTGTTTTCTTTACGCTTTTTTATTGGTTTTGGAGTTTTTTTTAACCATCCCTAGCACTAATGAAGGTTCCAAGTGGAGGTTAGAGCTGTTGTAACCCTATTCTACCAGCTCTAAAGAGTCTGACAAATTTCACATTTGCTTCGATTTATTAGACCCACAGTTGTGGGGGATCTGCATTTATTAATTTCTTTGAAGGACTGATTTTAAGAACTCTACAACTGTGACTTGAAATATCTCTTTAACACATGCTGTTGAACACATGTAGGTGCAGGCTGCTACATTCACTGTTTTGTATAACATCAGTTGTCTTAACTGAAGCCAAGATCTGGCTTCAGTGTGCCTAGTCAGCAATGCAAAACTGTATATCAGATGCTGGTTTTCGATTAGATTAATTGTAATTTTTGCTTAAAAACTTGACTGAAGATAAAATCTTAAGTCTACTCCTGCATCTACTATGCAGGAGAGTTTGATTAACCTTTCTTTCTTAATGAGCCGTTATTCAATGAATCCCTGAAGTGAGGCTCTTATACACAAAGAAGGTATACAGAAATAGAAATTAATTTGTTTCCCCAAGTCCTCCTGAAGTTCACTGAAAAGGGGTTAATCCTGTATCTTGCTGGCAGGTTCTCGCCATTCCCTCCAATTTGCATGATGTACTAGAGGAGTTTGTAATTTTTGCATATAATGCAGATTGGGCAGTGATCATAACAGTGACTCATGTTAAAACTGTGTTGTATTTTCCTTAGGGAAAATATTCAAATCTAATAAGGAAAAATTGTACCTTAATTATAGTGCCAGAACTTTGCCAGGTTTTTCCATCTTTTCAGATCATCTCTGGAAGGATGAGGTGACCAAGGTTATTTAAATTAATGCATATTTAAATATATGTTTTGACTGGCAAATCTCACTCAGTGCCTGGCAGAAGGATTTGAATGGTGGAACTTCTCGGTGTTGTACTCAGTCAGAACTTTTGTTTGTTCTTACTCAGCTGTAGCAGCTGCTGAAGAGTTTAAGTCCCCAGAAAGTACAGATGAGTATGTCCTTACATTATTAGCTGCTGCATGGCCAAGAGTCCATGAAACCTTGCTGGTACCTTACAGAGCCAGATGTGAGATATCAGTGTGAGATACTTCTGTACACGTGCATCTGTCTGGTGAGAATCATCACGGCAGCGTCAGGGATACCACAGTCAAGACTTCCAGTTAGACTGCCCATGTACTGTGAGACTTTTGGCAGCATTTTTGTCAGAGACTGTGTATTATAATTTCATTATTCCTTCCTGATTACTTTTTCAAGCATAGAAGAATCACTGAAGTTGATTTTTGAAGTGATTCCTGACAATTCGTAGTGAAATTACCTGAATACTAAACCACTTCTGCACAGAGTTGTACAGTTTATGATAACTTTTAGCAAATAGATTATAACTTTTATAATGAAATCAGCATAACAGCATGGCTTTCATAGAATAGCCAGGGGTGGAAGGCCTGTTCCATAAGGGGACTTCAGAAGACCATCTTATTTCACCTAGCAAAGGAAAGGGAGTCTGGGTGACATTGTCAAGCACCCTGTCCAACTTGAAAACCTCAGCTATGTAACTGGGGAAGTTGTTCTCCTGATTGGTTGCCTTCACTGGAAAAAGCTGAGCTTGTATTAAGATGAAACCTCTCCTGGTCCTCTTTGTATCAGCCCAGAATACTGGAATGCTGGGATGAGATACCTCTATCCTCAAGACTTCTGTATGGAGAAAAGACCTACCTCCTTAAGTATTTCCTAATATGGCAGATTTTCCAGCCCTTTTATAATTGTAACTTTGTGTGAATTCTTTCTTTTATGTGGTTACTTATGGCAACAACAATTTAAAATTACCTTATGTATATGAGCAGGAAGAATTTGAAATGCACAATACCAAATATGTGTATTAAGCAGAGTTGATCACCAACAAGTGTACTTCTGCTCTTCAATACTTTCTTCTTCGTAACTGTAAATAGTAAAAGAAAAAGAATGCATTTTCAGTTAATGTTTTAAAGGTTACTAGATTATTTGTCTGTTCTCTACCCTCAAGATAAAAACCTAGTAAACTTTCCACAGTGGATGTGTTTATTTTCCATGTGTTTAATTTTTGTCCATGTCCTGGAAGGGAGACTGGTTACTGGAATCTGAAGCAAATGAAGATGAAGTTAGAAGTAAAAATGATAAGTAAAAAGACAGAGGATCTGAGCTGTTGAAAAGCAGTTGGAATTTACTTAAATTGACTGCAGTTTCTCGGATGGACTTAACTTGCATTTATAAACATGGAAGTTATACTTACTATATGTAAGCAGTTCCAAAAGATGGTTCATAGTTTACTGTTTGTAAAGATGAAGAGCTCTGATCATAAAATTACAAGACAGTCTCATATTAAAGGGAAACCTTTTTCTTGTGAAGACACTCATAGCCTTTGTTACCCAGCCTTACTCCCATAAATGTGGCTTCTAATTATAAGCTTTTACCCATGGTGAAAGTGTTTGTGGTAACTGGAAGCGTCCCTAATCTGGACCAAAACACTCTGGATCCAGAGGGTCTGTAAGCCATCTTATATTACATATTTGAAAGATATAAGCAGCATAGTTATATCTTTCAAGCTTTTTCAAATCTAGAAGGATATTGGGACGGTCATGTATTTCATAGATCACTTGTACAGGGCTGAGGCCCTCTGGTGCCTGCCTGCAGATGAATGTGTGCAATGAAATGTGTCTGAGGATCCCCCTCTTTGAAGGAGCTCTCAAGATAAGGAAGGACACTAGAGAGTATTTATTTGCAGGTATATAAAGTCAGCTACTCCATTTTGTCAGGATATGTAAAGGCCTAGAGCTTCCATAAACATGGAGAAGAGCATACTGGCACACCAATGGAACCCTGGCCTTAGCAGTCCAGTCCTTGTCTTTCCCCACCAACCTAGCTGTTCTTAACACTTATGGTTTGTCAAGAGAATGGCATGGCACAAACTAGCTAAGCTGCCAGAAAAGTTACCCAAATGTTTAATTTGCTGTGCTGTACAATAAACTCCTCTCAGTGCAGTATGGCCCGGGTGGGTTCAGTGCCAGATAAAATGACTTTAAAGCAATGGTAAATTGCTATTTAACTACTAGGGGTTTCAGGTTCTCCAAACAGTTTACTGGCATAATTGGTGATTTCGTTTGCTGCTGTTAAATATCAGCTGTATTAATTACTCAAATGCTTCCAGAAGAAGAGCCATTTTACTGCATTCTGTTTTGTCTATGAACCCTGTCTCTATATAGGTACAGAAGGAGACACATCTAAGAGCTATAATGAGACAAGTGTTTCCAAGCTCACACATTTTTACCCCAAGGTAGAAAGAAATAGAACAGCTTGGTTGCTTTGTATTTTTTTTGTCTTCCTACAGGATTTCCTTTGGTTTAAAGAAGTGTCGTATTTGAGATAGTTGTATTGCCTTTGTTAGCTCAGACACTTGCTCATGAGATGCACCAAATATTGGACATGGCTTCCTTAACATTCAGTTTTAAAGACTTTTTAATTTAAAAACTTCAGACTCAGACCTTGATCCTTCCAATAATTATAAATAACAAGAAAAAAAAACAGTCCTGACACCAGGGAGGAAACCATAAAGCATTTCTGTGGAAGGAGGAATATGATCTGTACTGTTTAGCTACCTCTTCAGAAAACCAGTGAAAATTATGTACACACCCTGCCTCTACTCAGCCCTGGTAAGGCTATATCTGGAGTGCTGTGTGGGGATCCATTTTGGGTTTTCCAGTTTAAGACAACGAACTGCTGGAGAGCTGGTCCAGCAGAGGTCTAGAAAGATAAGTAGGGGTTTGGAGCATCATCTCTCATCTGAGGAAAGTGTGGAGAAACTGGGCCAGTTTAGCCTGGAGAAGAGACAGCTGAACAGTGATCTTTCCAATGTGTACAAATATCTTAAGGGTGGCTGTCAAGAAGATGTGGCCAGACTCTCTTCAGTGGTGCCCAGTATGACAGGACAAGGGACAATGAACCACAAAGTGAAATGCAGGAGGTTCCATCCAAATATAAGGAAAAGCTTTTTACTTTGAGGATGACAGAGCACCGGAAGCACTTTGAGACTGCCCAGAGAGGTTGTAGAGTCTGCCTCTCTTGGAATTTTTAAAACCTGCCTGGGCTCAATCCTGTTGAACTTCCAGTGATGTGTGATTAGATGATCTTCAGAGGTCCTTTCCAACCCCAACTCTTCTGTGATTCTCTGATTTTGAATATGTAGTGTTCTTTCTGGAGTGAGATTAATATGGACCTTTATAAGTGTGCCTGGAGAAGGCCTGTTCAGCCACGTTGAAAGGCTGGAACAGCCTTTGGAGTTTGGTAACTAATACAGAACATTTTCTTTGTTAGACAAAGGCAAATGATGCGTGTTTAGAACAAGGTGCTTAATAATAAAGCAGTGGCAGTATAGAGGGTTTGGGTTCGTTTTTTGTTTTGATGAATCTTTTTCATGGGCAGGAGGGTTTTCTGACTAGTAGGATTTATATGCGTCTGCAAAAAAACACAACAACTTGGAGAAGTCATTCAAGGAGTTGTAAACTTTAGACTATTTTCCTAGTCTTGTTAAACCTATACAACTATGAGAGGAGCAAATATGAAACTAGAATAATTTTACAGGACTTTTCCTGTTCTGTGACTTCAGCTACATTTTGCCTTCACAGGGGTATTTCAACCACTGTGACTGTTAATGACTTGTCCACATGTCTTGGCAGAATTGTGCAGTGCACTGAAATATTTTTATTTCAAGTGGTGTTGTGTGGCAGGGTTCTAGTGTTACAGGGTTTGTATGAGAAAACCATAAATCCTGCTACAGCAGAGAGAGGAGAAAGTCTCTTTGCAGGAGAAGAGCAGTACTGCTAGCATACCAAAGCAACAGTGATGTTCTCCAAAGGCCTGTGGAGTTCACACCCTTCTTTGTTAGCACCTGCCACTGGTTGCTGTGACTGAGTCAAGGAAGTGAAGACGTGGGTGCTGTTTTCCCCATAGCCAGATGAAGTATCTGTGTGTGGTGGTAACTTCATAAAGCTACCTAGCCATTCACCAGTGCAGGGCATCAATCCATCCGTGTCAGACAAGAAAGAAAATGCAACCAAAACAACACTGTGGTCTTTAATCTTTTGTAATTTCTTCCCTTCATTTTTATTAATTTGTACTCTGGTGAAGTTTAATAACAAAATTACTTCAGAAGAGCTGTTACCAGTTCTTTTCTAATACAACTAAACTTCTCTAGTCCAAATCTGCTGTGTTTTCCTTGACTAGTTCTCTCTTTTCCCAGGTTACCCTTGATTATTCGGAAAGGCTGTATTTGCCTTTTCCTAGCCATGTTTTGCAAGTTTTGCACCTTATTTTTCCTCCCCAGCTAGCTTAGTAGCTAGTACTTCCTCAGTAGAAGAAAAGGGAAGTGTAAGGAATGACCTTCTAGAGCTACTCATATATCTGATAACTGCATTGACAGCTATGATTAATGTTCTTGCTGAACTAGAATCACACCACAATGCCCCAGTGCTCTTCTATGTAGAAATCTTCGCTAAGAACAGGTTTAAGTATAAAAAGAGCAATATGACATGAACTAGAGTTGTTTAGGAGAAGCTGAGGACTGCACTGTGTGGTGTGGATAATAGTTATTCATCAGAGGAAGGGATCAACTAACGTGGAAAGAAAATGCTACCTAGAGTGCCTGGTCTTGCCTTGTAGTTTATAGTTCATGACTGGTTACTCTTAGTACCTTCTCACATCCTTGCCCTGGAAGCATAAGATGTGTGTTTGTTTAATTGTTAATATTCATTGATAATCATGCCTTGTGACCTCCAGAATGAGCTGCTGTGGTGTCCTCTGTGGGAAACAAAGGGGTCTGTGGGCTTTTGAGCCAAAAGGGCTCAAAAGTTGCAGCTGGTGTAGTTCTCAGCAGCCTGCTCAGCTCCTTGTGCTGGCCAGTTTCAGTATTTCATCCTGTTAGAAATTCTTGTAGCCTGTTTGCTGCTAGATTTTTGTTCTATAGATGCCACATGCAGGTTAGGTGCTAGATGTTTGGTACGTTCTTAGTGGATAAGAAAGAACTAAATGACGTAATTTTTTATAGAAACGTGGAGGTTTGAAAGGGTATTTTTGTTTGAAAGAGTCAAAGTAGGCAACTTGATGTTATCTGAAAGACTTCAAACTTGCTAATACTTTCAGAGAGATGTAAAGACTTGTTTAGGGACCATATTTTGGGAGAATGGTGATTACACCACTGAGGAGATTTGGATGAAGTTTTCCATGAAAAAGAAAAATGAAGCTGAATTTGAAAGACATGGAACTTAAAATAGGTCACAAAGTAAACATAAAGAAAACAAAACAAAACCCCTTATTTTTTAAGGTACTGACTCTTTTTGTGGTTTTTGGTTGTTTTTTTTTTAATGTAGCATCGAAACATAACACTTACAGTGTTTTAATAGGGGAAAAGTCCCAGTTATCAGCAAATCGGTTTCTAGGATACTAAAGCATTTTAAGGAGCACATGTGATCATTTATAATACCAAAGCTGTCTTGAAGTTCTTTTTTATTCTTATCCAGATAAACCTTCAGTAAATAGAACTGCAGGTTACCTTTCCTAGAGATTTGATTGTTAGATTAAAAATATGCTTTCCATAGGATATACCCCATCTCCAGGAACACACAGTTTTTTCAAACAGAATTCCATTTTGAACATTTTGAATTCTGGGGAGATTCAGACAAAGATTTTTTTTTTTTTTTTAAGATTGCATGTGCCTCTCCAGTGGTATTGTGAAAGCAGACTCGAATATCAAGAAATTTCAGATTTCTCCCCAGTATTACTAGTGTTGTGTTTTAGTTGTGAACTAATGTAATAAGTTGGGTGTTTTGATGAGGTTTTTTTATAGGCTTTTTTCTATTTTATAGGGGTTTTTTCCTTTTTTCTTTTACATCTTAAAATGTTTTCAAACTTTGCTGTTTTAGCTCCATAAAGGCAGTATTTCCAAACTTTGGATATATCTATAAGCAAACCCTATTATCTTCTTTTATTTTAGTTACATGCTTTTGGGTATCCTTCCACAGTGCCAGTATTAAAAGTAATTAATTTTGAAGGGGTGAATATGTATGGAGTGGTTGTTATATTTTTTCATTTTTTTGCATAGTGTTTCGAAGACTATGTTTTGGTCAGAACAAATATAAATAAGGCAGAGAGTGAAATTCAATGAAAAAAAAAAAATTAGATACATTCTTGAGCCCCAGTGCTGTCTCATGTTGGTCAAAAGACACATGCAGTCCTGCATTGTGTCTGGTGTCCAGAGCACTTTAAAATGATGCCGTGATCGTTCATCTGCTGTAACACTTTCTGACACCCACAGCCAAATGTTACAGCTTCATATTGACCTGAATGTTTGTGGTGAATTTATCCTGTCTGTCAACAAATGTGGGTCCATATTATGGATTGTTCTGGACCTTTGTCCTAGTGGATACATTTCTAAGGTCAGATGATGCTTTTATTACAGTAGTATGAGATATTTGGAAACATTGAGTAAAACCTTCCAGCAGCATTAGAAGATTTTCCTCCTCACAAATCCCTATATTTTCTCGCTGCTTTCTTTCATGTTAATTCAACTAAACTTTAAAAGAGTCAGAATTTTGCTTTTATATTTTTCATCCCTCTGTGACTTTGAATTCTGTGGTACTTCCATTTATTTAAAGAGCTTATTTAACATTTGTTTTATTTGGACAGGAGGAAATATGAACTTAACTGATTAACTTTTTTTTTCCTTTTACTTGTTCTCAGTTTTGCATCATGTTTCCTTTCAGCAGTCATTGTCGTATCTACTTAGGAGATACTTAAATAGTTTTTTCTTTTTCACAGCAAAATAAAGACATGACCAAAAAACTAAAGCAAACAAATAAAAAAATACTTCCCCCCCTGGGAAATTTTTATTACACTTAAGAATACAAGGTACCTCAAACACTATAATGTTAAAAAAAATATATCCTACTGATCAAATGATTCATCCTAATCATTGGTATTTTATTATCAAAGATATTAATGCACTTGGCAGGCTGCCCAGACATACTGCCAAGACAAGGACCATGCATATTTCAAGGCAGTGAAAAAAGGCCTTGAGATTCACCTTTTCTGTTTTTTCAGAGATAATATGACTAAACAATTGCACAACTTGGTGGTATGTATTTTCCTGTTGAGTATAAAGGAAACAATTAGTATGCATAAAATTAAAATATTAAAATAGGTTGTTAGAAATGTAATCGCCAATACTGTAATTTTCTGTATCAAATGATGACCATATTAGCATAATATTTTGTTCATGTATTTGCAAGAAACATCCTTGAAACCTGCTTATGTATTACTCTTATTGCCTGCTAAACTAACTTGCTGTCTCATGAAGTTGCTCTGCTTCCTAATTATTCTGGTGTATTCTTCTACATTACTCTGGTGGTGGCTCAGACCTGACCTGCCCACTTCCTTGCTTTAGCTAATGGATTGGTAAGATCTCCTTACAGTAAAATCCTCACCTGGCTGGTGTGGAATCACCAGGTTTCTCTTTCTTGTTCCTAATTAAAAGTCACCGTGCTCAGAGCTGTGTTATATGACTGCCAAATTTTACAGATAGACCTGCGGAAATATTTATTGCAAGGACTTGGTGAAGCACTGCAGTGGAAATGCAGGAACTTGAAGCAGGACAATGACTAGGCTAGAGCCTCTGTGTAAAGTAGCTAAGGGTGCAGACATAAACTGAAAACTCAGTAACTACTCACTTTATGAGGAGTTGTGAGTTCAGCAATTGTAATGAATGCTACGTAAAAAAATCTGATATGAGGGTTTTAACAATTTTGGAGTCTTCAAGAGATCAAAGAGTATAAACAATCTCTTGCAAAAAAAGTCAAAAATTAATCAATCAAAACTTCTGTGGTCTGCCAAAATATTTTTATTGTGACTCATTATGGAAGTACAGCTGAGAAAGGTCAGTGTAACTTACAATTCAACAATCGATGAAAAAAAATTAGCTTTTGTATATATATGTTGCTTTTGTATGTGCTCCCTCATTGTTTGAAGCTTACCACAAGCCTAAATATCAGAAGAAAATAAATGGGAAAATGATAGAGCAATACATTATAATACAAGTCCATGCTGAAAGAAACCAGATGCAGAAAAAGCTGTTGATCTACATTTATCACTGTTGACTGAAATTTAATTTAGGTAACTCCATGTAAGGTAAATCACAGTCAGAGACAGAAGGGCATGATGACGAACATTGCAGCACCTACCTTGTCTCCAACAGTCTCATCCTCTCCCAGGCTTTGATCCACATCTCCATTGTTTTGAGAGAACTTCTATAGAGTTTCAGTCAGGTTGGTTGGATTAGCCTGAATTATTGTGGTGTCTGAATTTACCACAGTTAGTTGCCTTTGGTGTGGAGTGCGTTCCCACAGTCATTTACAGTTCCTCCGGTGCGTAGAAGATGCCTTCCAGTTAATGACAGTAATCTTGTCTTACTCTCTGTCAGATAAAACTCCCTGCATTTTTAACAGGACATGTTGAAGATTCAAATTCAGGAGAAGTTCAAATTCAGAAGTCAGCCTAGGCATTCTAATTTTTTTTCATCTTGATCCTGAAATACCATTGCCTAAAGCAGCAACCAATGCAAACACCTTGAATCAGCGGGACAGTTTAGAAGCAAGCAAGAAGTTTAAAAACATGCACATGCATATGTTTTAATTTAATAGGATATAGCTCCTGTACAGCCTATTAATCATCATGTGTGTTAAAGGAGCAGAAATTATCTGTTCTTTGTGGTTTTATTTTATTTTAGACAAGTTAAATGGGAGAGGAAACAGCACCTCTTTTACTCACTGGTGTTGAGAAGCTGTTGTAGTATCACTTTTAGCTTGCTCACCTTCAAATGGCATGCTTCATGCTTTGAGATGGTGGCTTATAAATCCTGTGCATGTCACCAGACTGATCCCTGTTGTAAACATGTTGACTTGGTGACTCCAGTTAAATAACGCTTGAATTCACATATTCTGAATTTTGGATTTTGGATAAGTTGCTTATGGTATTTTAGCTTGTTATGGTCTCACAGAATTAGGTCAATGAGGTTTTATTGACCAGTTTTTTACTGTTATATATCTTCTTAGTATATTTGTGTCTTGACAAGACTTGAGTAACAGCCAACCACTGTTTTATTTTCCACACCCTCATCTTTTGCCTCATAAATTAATTTCCTTAGTTACTTTAAAAGTTGTTATTCAGTGTTTGTAATAGTAAAAGTAACAGCAGGAGAAAATGGAATAAGGTTAGCTTTTGTGAAGAAGAGACATCTCCGAATGCAAAACAAATTATTATTTGGACATTGATTATTAGATTTTTTTAAATTGCATCTCAAATTAATCTATGGAATGTACTATTTTATTAAAAGCTGAGATAATCTCCCTTTTAGAAATGAAAAGGGAGGTAGGCATAGCTGGCAAACTCTTCATCCTGGATGATAAGGGAAATAGAAGAAATTGAATAGGAAAGGAGAAAGCTATTTCTGACACATCCTAGGAAATGAAAAAGTAGTAGCATTAATACTCCTGAACCATAGTGGTCATGCATACCTGTTCAGTATGGAAAAGTTCTACTGGTTTGAAATTCTGTTTGTAAGAAGTGTGATAGAGATGGGTGTGGTAGCATTTAGAAATAGATGGAATTGGCTGCAGTTAGTTTCGTCTAACCTCTCTCCATGTTTGTTGCCTTCTGCAAGACTTCCCAGGCATGAACCTCCCAGGGGCTTTCCCAGGAGTATTGTATTTTGCTATTGTTTCCATCCACTTCCACTTTTCATGGAATTTTTATCCAAATTCAAGATGTTTTAGAATGCAGATTCCAGAGCAGCCAACCTTAGATTAATCTTTAGATTCTGTGCAGAGGAGAGCTTCTGATCTGAGTGACTTAAATAGCTCCCTGAATCCATTAAGTTGTAAGTATAAGATTTTGTCTGTTGTAAGGACTTAATTCACTGTGCTCTGGCTAAAAGACTTATCCAGAAAAAAATACTTTATTTAGGTTCATTCACTTCTTTTCCTTTTACTAGTGGACTCTTTACAGCACAGAACATAAAAGTGTTGAGAAGAAAAGAAATCTGAAATAATTTAAATAAACTTAGAAATATCTTTTCCTCAAACCACGTTTTATTATTGCCATATTATATTTACATTTATATACTATTTATATACTATTTATATTACATTTATATACAATTTATATACAATTATACAATTATATTACATTTATATTGCCTGCAGAATGTCTGTAGTTAGAGGAACCAGCATGTGAATCCAGGAATTTAAAATAAAGTAATCTGCAGGAAGAATCTGGAGTTTCAAACAGCTTTTGCAGATTAGAAGGGTATATTTTTTTGCTTTGCCATTTCTGGAGAGGGAGGTGACCCATTGTGTTTGGAACTGACTGGAAGCTATGTCTGCAGAGCATGCAGACGCAAAAGGCAAGGCTGTTTTGCCCAAATTCTGACTACATATGTGACTTTGATCCAAAAGCTAAGTGATCAGACTAGGGACAGCTGATGCAGTACTTTGGGTGACTGCCAGGAAGCCATAATTTTCTTTGATGGCAGTCCTGGTCATTAAGGATTTTATTCTAAAGGCAGTAACCTAGTCAAGTTCTTTTTCAAAAACACTGAATTATTAAAAAAATAGCATGTATATTTGTCTGTCTCTCTGCATATATGCATACACAAAAGCCCTTATGTTTGTATATATATCAATTCTCTTGAATAAATTATGACAGTGTTGTACATACTATTACAGAACACCAAAAGAAAGGAAGAAATATTTTGTTGCAACAATAACTATGAGAGTGAGGCACAGACAGATGTTTAGTCCAGGTATTCCTTTCAGATTAAAGTTCTGCTTCTGTCTGAATGCTAATCTGTGCACTTACACTACCAGAATGTGTTACTTGAAAGATGCTGTCATTTTAATTTCATTGTTTTCTCTTGGTGTGACTAGCTCTTAATGTTAAACATTTATTATCTTTCCTGTGATCAGCGCTATTGCAAATATACAGAGCAAGACTAAGCAAAAATATGTAAAAGTTAACCTGCAACAGGAAATTAGTTTTTACTCTCTTGTAGTTTTCTTTTTACACCATAAATTTTTCTGAGGATTGATCCATAATAACACACACCTTCCCTATGCTGGTCCTGTGCTCTAGCTGTAACTTAAAGGATAGCTGTAAAAACTGTCCTGAAAAGCCTGTATTAGCTATGATACACTGTTTAGATCATTCCTGAAATGCACCTGTTACTGTGCATAACAAATGGAGCTGTCAAGCATGGTGAGATTTTATTGTGTGTAGTCCTGTTAGCTGAACCATCTTGTACTGACTTGTTTACTCCAAAAACACTCCGACTTGTATACTCCAACAACTTCCAAGATAAATGGTTTGCAGCTACATAAGCGAGTAAAAGCTAATGTGATTGTGTCTGTGCTAAAGCAAAAAACATAAGGGGAAAAAATGTCATTTTGACATTTTTGTGTTATCAAACAGATGATGAAGTAAATCATACTAAAGAAAGATGACACTTGTTAAACTGCTTTTTAATGTATGCTTTAGGAAAAGCACACTCTATGGGAAATTTGGAATGACATGGTAGCTAGGAGGAGGACGATTCTAGTACTCAGGAATGCAAAAAATTGCTTCCAGTAAGGCTATTCCACAAAAATGCTGAAGCTGTTGCTGTATTTAGAGAAAAAAAAAATTCCTGTGAACTGAATCTGAAATATACGAGATGTCTACTTTATCTAAAAGGGACTGTTTCATTTGAGTCATGTTGGTGCTAGTTCTGTTAAACATTTCCTTCATCAGCCTTTTGGGAAGCTTGTCTCTGAGCATGTTTATATTCAGCAAGTTGCTGAAGTCTGTAGTTGCATTTGAGAAGTTGGGTAATTTACTGCTTTCATGACAGCCTTGTTGCCGAGCAAATGGTTTATAGTGATTTATTGGTTAGAGTAGAGGAATTGGCTTGGGCAGGAGAACTACAAAATGGTCAATCTGTTTTCATAACCTCACTTCTGAAACAATGATAGATAGGCAGTATTGTTAAAACTCTGAATGGTAGGTAGAGCTGTTTTGCACAGTATCAGGTTAGCTGTGTTAAATCTTGTGATACTGGATTGAGAATAGTTCAGAAGTCATTCTGGGAACTGGGGAAGGAAGCTGGGAATACATATGACGTTGGCACAGGCAGTCTGTTACTGGCAAAGCTTGAAATGTTACTGGCAAAGCTTGAAAGCTTGTCTTTGCATTGGGTTTTCCCTGACCAGTAACTAAGCTCCCACCAGCTGCTCACTCACTCCCCTCTTCCAGTGGGATCAGGGGAGAGAATAAGAACAACAAAAGTGAGAAAAACTTAGATTGTAATAAAAACAGTTTAAAAAATGAAGGAAATAAATTAAATGAGCAAGTGATGCAAGGTCAGTGACACCCCATCTCCTACTAGTAGACCAAGGCAGCCCCCAAGCAACAGCTGTATAGGAAAGATCAAATGCACACATTTTAATGCTGGGCGCAACATTGTATGGCAAGAAATATCCATTTGATGAATTCTGGTTTACTGTCACATCTCTGTCCACTCCAAACATCTTTCTCGGTCTTAATCTACCTGCTGAGGGTGCAGAGTGAAAAACAGAAAAGGCCTTGATTGCCCTCACTGCTCAGCAAGAGCTGAAACACTGGAATGCTACCAACATGGTTTGGTCACAGATGCAGAGAACAAAACCATACCAGCTGCTAGGAAGAGTCCTAGCTGGATCCACTACAATCTTCTGCAGTATCTAAGAGAATAAAAATACATTGAAATAATTTTTGAACAACTGTACCAGGTCAGTGAAATTTGGGATACTGAGAAGAATGCATTTGAGTATGGAAAGGATCATAGTCAGATTATACTCTTGGCAAAACAAAGTACAGTCGTTGCTTCCTGAGAATACTCATTCTGTTCCAGTCCATTGTGTATGAACAATACAGGTGCTATTTTTCTGTACAAATGTGGACTTGAAGAATTGTATAAAATATCTATTCTCTGATGTAATAGACCTTGTTTTTTCTTTATTTTTCAGTTGAGTTAAGACTTTCAGATTTTCAATATGGCACATAAGACAAGGTCACAGATTATTTTTTCCAGTACCTATGATGTTTCAGATGAAGAGAAGGAAGCAATGCATATAAGCCTTATGTCTCACCTTGATTTGTCAGCTGAAGTGACTTAAAAAGTGGTTTATATAGTTTTCCTGTTAAGGAAAACATTAAGCTGGTTAACTCAAATATATCTGTGAAATACTAATATTCCACTGTCCATTACTACTAACACTTCTGTGTGTTTGCATCAACCAGCACAACTAAGTGAGAAAGTAGGAGTTTGTTATTAATGTCCACCTTTTATTTAGTTAGCTGTAGCAAATGCTTGCTCCGTGTCTATAATACATGGTTAATTCTGAACTTCATCACCTTCATCTAATATGGGTTTAAATATCTGAAAGTTACAGTTTCAATAAGTTAAATATTTCAACTCTCAGACATTTATATAGCAGATTTTCATGTCCACTCAGTGGTTATGTGAGTAAAAGTTAAATATCCACAAGCTTTCTTCCAAATTATGCACATCTGAAAATTTGAGGTTGCCCAAGTAGCCATAGGAAGGATAATTTGGGGTGAAAGCCTATACGTCTGTAGCTGTAAGTAGCTTAGAGTAATGGTAAACAGAAATGGCTTTGTGTCTTGCTTCTCTGATTAGTGAAAGGCTATCCCCAGGAGTTGTCATAGCAACTGTGTTTCTCCTCTAAGCAGCGTTGTAGCAATGTGCATACATTGCCATTGACTGTCAGTCCTGCTAACGGAGTACTCAGGGAGGCGGGCCAGGTTCCCACCTGACCTTCACTGGAAGTATTGGTATAGCTGTACTTTTAGGACTTTTTGCTTGTTTGTTTGTGGGCTTTTTTACTAGCTACTGAAATAGATTTATCCTAGATAAGAAAGTTGGGGGGTTTTGTGTTTTCTTTTAACCCATTATGAAAAAAGTAATTTTTTAAATCACTTTTGCCTTGTAGGTTAATCTCCGAGCCACTGATGTGAAGCTTATGCGCCAGCTCCTCCTCATCAATGAAAGTATTGAATCAATCAAGTGGATGATTGAAGAGAAAGCCATTGCCAGCAGAGGCAGCAGTTTGAGTGGAAGCCTGTGCAGCTTGCTAGAAAGTCAGGAGACATCCCTCCATGGGAGCTGTAACAGTTTACAAGACTGTAGTGATGGACTGGATGGAATATCAGTGGGGAGTTATTTGGACACCTTAGTGGATGATGTCCCTGGTCACCAAACCCCTTCAGATATGGACAAGTTCAGTGATTCTTCTGTCACAGAGGACTCACAGTCTCTGCATAAGCATCCCAAAATTGATTCTGATGAGTACTACTGTTTTGGTTAATAAGAGCAAGTTCCAGTGGGACACAAATGCACTTGTACTTATCCTTTTTCTTTGCTGCTATTTTATCTCACATGCAAAACATCTAAAGTTCTCTTGGAAGGAGAATATAATATGATACTTCTATTCTATTGCATAACTTTTATATTGCTTCTAATGCATTTTCTCCTTGATTGGGTTGGGCTTCTCTTCACATTTTCTTAATTTATTGTCACAATTTTTTTTGTTTTAATTTTTTTATAATGCTGTATTTACAAGTCTGTAAAAGGGTGAAGGAAAAGCTTTATCTTTAAAATAAAACATCAGGGAATGAGTAACGATTTTGTATTTGTTGTTAATAAAATATCTTCTGATAAATATATGTTGTCATAAATTTTCTTGGCTACCACATCTGGCCTTTCGAAAGACACTGTTCTTGTTGAGCCTTAAATCTGAATCTTGAAAATACCTCTACAAAATAATTTTCCTTTTCTAAGCTATGGAATTTTATTCTTTTAAGCTGTCTTCATTTAAAGTATAAAGTACTCTAAAATTTTCTCTGTGGGGTTTCTTTCATTTAGCAACGTTCTCTTGTCTCTTGCCCAATTTTTATGTTAAATTCTGGTTCTAAATTGTTTTTTCTTTTAATTCAGCAGTGTTGCCCTGCTGTCTTTTTCATTCATGTTTTACAAGTAAGAGTCTGCCTTAACTTTTTTGTGCCAACTGCAGTTGAGTGCTGGAGCTAATCAGTTATACTGTAAGTAGCTGAGAAGTAAAACAGGAACTGTTGTATGTAGAGTCTCTGGCTTTCAGGCTGCCCTGGTCCCTGCTTTTGTAAAGATTAGGAAGTAGATTTTTCTTTAAAGTGCTTCAGAATCATAAGAAATGTCCCAAGATTTTATACTTCTACAGTAAGAAAACAATTAGAAGAAAAGAACTAATATTGAATTAGACACTCTAACATTAGAGGATGAATCTATATTTCCAGCATACAGACAGTGAAAGAGTTATTGATACTTACACGTCATTTCAAAGTGTTCTGTTTCACCAAATTTGAAAGTATTCCTATTGCCAGTGAAGGCATGAAATTCCCTCATTAATGTTTACAGAGCATAAGGCAGGCTCCCATTTAAAAACTATTGTACACGTTCTGAAGGAATACAAGTACATGCAGCAGTTGATGTGTATGGATTTGGTTCATTCTGAGATAGTGCAGTAAGGTTCTCTTCATCCAAGCTGCGTTTCCAGGGATCCATCTTGTCCAGTCTTGAGCAATATCCAGTGTGAAGAAATTGAAAGTGGTAATTTGTGCTTTGTGACCAATTCTGTCACTTCTCAATACAGAAGATGTCTATCAGAATTAAAAAACAAGATGTATACTTTGCTTTGGTCATCATGATAAAGAACTTGGCAAAAATTCTTCCCAGGCTGACTTTAAGTAGAATATTGACTGGAAATTCAAAATAGATTTTATTATTTTCAATTGTTTTAATCTAGGGAACAGAACTAACTCCCTGATATAAAACTGTGGCTCTTGAAAGTTTTTCTACCTTTATTGCTTGGCAAGGAAATTGAACATCAGGAAGTATATGCTCTCTAAATCAAATGTGAATGTGAAATATATACAGTCTTTCCTTCTCCAACTGAGATTTTGGGCAGTAGGCCAACAAGTACATAAATTTTTTTCACTGTGAAGAAAATTAAAGAATATTCTTAACATAGCTTCTCAAATATCAAACTGAAATTACTTGAAGGAAAATACAGGCTGTAGCTCTCACCTACTCACTCACAACTGGTAAAGAGTCATTTAATCAGTGATAGATTTATCACATTATGATTTAAAAGTCCATTTAAATGGGAATCCAAAATGGGGAAACAAAAAGCCTTCTAGTAGAAGCAGTGAAGTAAGAGCTGTATGTGATTAGAAGCTTTTATTCCTCTATATCTCTTTACTAGAAGTGGGGAAAGGGTACTAGTGCCAAAACAAAAATGTCAGAGGACTGCTAGAAGGGAACAAGTGTTTCCAGGTGTTGTGTTTCTGATGTCCAAGAACTTGGTTTTTATTTTTAAAACATAAAAGCTTCAAAGACTTAGGGTGACTTGTATTTCTTAATTGGAATTAAGAGAATTTCATAGTCAAAAGATAATGATATACTCTTGGCTTGCCACTTAAAGACAGACCATGAAATTTTATCATCTCCTAAAATTAATCAAATAACTTAAAACTGAACTACAAGTTGAATGTTTAGACAAAGGAAAATTCAATGCTCATTAAACAGCTATTCCTACTGGCTTCTTAACTTTGTTTTTAAACAATTTACATATTTTCTTCCAACTTCCTCTTTACCTGGTTGACCTTGGTCTTGCAAAATCCTTGTGTGACATAAAGGAATCTGGGTGCCCTCTTCCAGCATGGACTTCCTTTTAACTTTTAATCTGATTTGCAGAACTAAAAAAAACCTATTGAGTAGAATAGGGCAAAATATCTGAAAGCACTTTACAAAGTTATGTCTGTTTCAAATGGATAAAAGCAAAAGAATAAAAAAAAAAAAGCATGGATAAATAGTAAATATTATTCATTTATTCTGTGTCATTTTTTTATCACCTTAGCTCTTTTGAAACTTAGCTTGCTTTCAGGAATATCAAAGAATTTCAAGGCACTTTGTAAAATCATAGGTGACGAGCAACCCCCAGTCCATTCCTATTTCTAGGAAGTTTGTCTTTGAAAACCACTGAAGTTTTGTCTTTGAAAGCCATTCTGTGGTGTAAGCTGTGTAATTCAGAGACAATAAGGGACACTCAAAAATAAGGTAAATTTAGTACACTTTCTCTTTTAGGATGACTGTTTCCTGTTAATGGGAACCAGCTAGTAAATGGTTGTGTTCTGGTCCACAAAAGAATATTGAAGGAGTGGGGAAAAAAACCCTAGCATTTTCACATCTGAAAACTGGGACTTTAAAGATTCTGCCAAGACAGTCTAGTTATGACATTTTGAGGCACTTTCAAAAGAGCAATTAAAATTCTTTGAAACCTTCCTGCTAGCTGCCAAGTCTAGTATTGATCTCAAGGTTGCATTGGCTCATGAAGAACCAAGCAGGAGCTCTTGAATCAACCATCAGAAGGCCATCCATCTAGGAGACCAAAGAAGAAAAGCATCTCTGCCTTTGGAAGGTGAACTACCATTATCCTATAATAGAAACAAGATGCTTAGAAAATACAGAAATCTGGTGTGTCTTCTTAAAGCAAAATTTGACTTCTGAAGGGAGTGGTAAAATGCTGGAAGTGCTCTTGAATCATTTGAAGTCTAAAAAAAATCTCTGTACTTCTCTTTGAAAAAGAGAACTGGTTAGTCAAGGTGAGTGAAGTCTGAAATAATGTCTGGTAGCTGCATGTCATATAACCCTATGTAATTGACTGAGAAACTGTGGAGGTTTTATTTAATAATCTTAAGCAGTTACTAAGCTGTTGAAAAAGCTTGTGCTAGTATTTTTCATCTTGCCAACATTTCTCAACCAAGTCTAAAAGATGTGTCTTTGATACAAAGAATTAGCAAATACCAAATAAACATGAGATCAGTAGAAAGCATCAATCACCTTACAGCAAAGGAGGCTTTGTTTTGCTTTAAATGCACTTACAGCAAGTTTGTCTTTCTCAGAATACCTGTGAATTTACTATAGAAACAGTTTAAGAGCATCCTACCCTGAAACAAACAGAAGCTTTTCCCTTACATAAATTAAAAAGAGATTAATGTTGCCTGCACTTGACCTTCCCATTGGCCAGAGATTAAATTTCCCTACTGAGTATGTCTGGAGTGAAAATTTCTTTCCCCCCACCATGGAATTTTCTATGCTATGGCATACCACCAATTGCATAAGCAATCTTTTTGAAGTCCTTCTAAAAGCCTGCTCTTCCAGCAAATATGTCTGGTCTTCCAAACTGATTATTTCCTTATAATCTTGCTTAGTTATATTGGTTGGATCTCAAAAGAAGGATGTTGGATATGTCTTTTAGTTATTATTAGGGGACCACAATACAAATACCTAATAATAAATACCAGTAACAAAATCTTTGTTTAGAGCAGGAAGGGACGGTTTGTTCTTGGTTTGTTGATGGTTTTTTTCCTTGTGTTTCTTTTTTCTTTTTTTTTTTCCCCAAAAGTTGGGGGCAAAAACCAAGTTGGTATTCCTGAGCAGTTTTGAAATATTTTTCCCCCATTTTTTGACATTCACATGGAGAGAGAGCATCAAGCTTCAGCCCAGAAGTTTGAAATCATGCTTTTGCCTGTGAACACTTATCCTCAGAGCAAATTCAGCAGCATTGCTGGGTGCAAAATTTTATAGCAAACAGATATAACATTATAATACTTTTAAACCCATTCACACAATGACTCCAGTGCTCATCTTCTGGAAAACTTAAAGACCGTGGAAACTTTCAAATTTAGAAAGGATCCTGCTTTGATTTTTTGAAGGAAAGTGTTATTGTTAGAATAGTGTAAATTATGGGTTATGAATTATTAACTCAAAGAACTAAGTGCACAGTAAAAGTAAAAATATTTTTGTGTTAAATATGTATTGTAGTACCCTGTGTTCTCTTCAATGTTGTTGGAGACTCTTTATCTTCAATGCATGTTATATCCCTAAAGAATAAAAAACAGTTTACTTTTTTCAGATGGTATTATGTGAAGCATTTTCAGAAGTATTTAAAGTTGTAAGAGCATTAAACCATGCATGAAATACTGAATTAAAAATAAGTTTTAAGGTTTAGAAATTATAACTTTAACTATTTATTGCTGGTTGTATGGGTATTACTACTAGTTTCATCTTAAAGAAAGAAGATCTCTTTTTGGCTCTAAAAATACTGTTTTATTTGCATTCCAAGTAAATTTCCAAGAACCAACACTACAAAAAGAGAATAATAAATGCTATCTGTGAGACAAGTTGTAGAAAATCACTTGCTTAATTCATTGTTCAAGCTTTACTGTCGGTAGTGTTCCCATCATCTTACTAGGTGAATGTCTAAACAATAGCATGTATCTTATCAGGCAAATCAGAATTAAGCAATACAGCATAAAGAAGTATTTGTAATAAAGTGATAGTGCTGCCTTTTTAGGAGAAAAAAATACAAAACAAACCACCAAAAAAAAAAAACCCAAACAACAACAAAGCAAACCAAAGACATTTCTCTAGGAAAGGAAGGGAGAGAGACAATAACAGAATACTTACCAATACATCCAGTCCTGTGTGCATCAAAATGATAGGGAATCTCAATTTGTTACGGACAGATCTGACCCTATGGCCAGGCTTGCAGGAGGCAGCCTAAATGTTTTATACACAGAAAACAGATCTGAATACTTCCTCTGCATTTTCAATTTACTGAATTGTACCTAAAAGTGTTTGTTATACCAAGTAAAAAAAAGATATGAACCTGGCATCTGGGAGTCTGGCTTTCCAGATTGCTTATTCTATCCTTAAGACATACGGATTTTCCAGGGAACTGTTCAAATGTTTGAAGAAAAACTGCTATAGTTATATGAAAGTAGTGCATGAATATAAAAGGCTACTTAACAGTAGTTCATATTTATTTTTCCTCTATTTGTTTTCTGAGACCTACTTTTTTCTAAAAGGCAGGTTTTTCCAGTGAATATGAGAGGACTTTCACAATATGTATATATTCTACAATCCAGTTGTTTAGGCAAAGTTATTAACTGCCTGGTTGATATCACAAGTGATCAAATTAGGGAGAACTTCTTCACCTTTTGTGCCTCTCTGAGAATTTTGAGTGGTCAGACCATTTCTTTCTCTCAGAAATACAGTGCCCTTTGTTCCTGACAACTGGCTATCACAGTTTGCACAGTTAAGTAATCCTAAAAATATTTTGATGAAGGGGGGAGGAGAAGGGTAATTAAAATGCTCCTAGCTTTTTGCACAGAGAAGCTGTGTTTGGAACAGTGACATAACTCTTAGGACAAATATGGCTTTCATTGTGCCACCCCACCTCCCCGTTGTCTGAATTAATGTAAATATTTGCTTCAGTCCATGAAGCTACCCAGAGTCACTGCTGGGTCACTTTCTTTCTGGCATTCAACACGCTGATATCAGCACAGAGATTTTTAGAGTGAGTCACAGGGCTATATGGGAAGCTACCAACTTGTTTAATCTTCACATAGAACTGATTGCTCTTCAGCACACCATCATCAGGAAAGGTAGAGTTGAGAAAGGCTTTCAAATAGTGTTTAAAAAAAAATAATAATGTAAACCTAGGGGTTTCAGTCTTATCAGTCCACTTGTCTTACAGTAGCTTAAATTACTCTGGCCACTGATGAAAGTTGAAGGGTGAGTTTCAGTTTAAGAGAAAGACTGATTTATTGATGACCCTTAACACCAAAATACATATATAAGAGAAAGATACCATCAAAAATGTTATGAAAATGTTACCATGATACCTTTTGCCCTCAAATGAATTTAGAATTTTCCCCTGGATTTGCTGAAGCACAATTTTTTTTTTTGTTCTTTTATGTCAGAGAGAGAACATAAGCTATCCAGGGAGTGCAGTTTCTTGGTGAAATGAAAAACCCACAGATGAGGGAGTGACTGAATATGGATAGAGTATTTGAATAAACAGAGTATGCCATTGATCCCAGTTAAGCATGCACTAGCAAAGGTCCTGGAAGACCATTACAATCTGATTGGTTTCCAGAGGTGCATCTTATAAACAAAAGGGAATTTGAAACATTATTTGTGGAAACTTCCTTATGGGCAAATGTTTGGTGGCTGCGGGTTGTGGTGGTTTGGCTGGGGGGTTGGGTTTGGTTGTTTGGGTGGTTCTTTTCCACCCTGTACAAGGGTAAGGTAAAAAACTTATATTTGTACTAATCTATGGTTTATGAAATCAAACACCTTCCCTTTTTCTGTCTGTGCTTTCAAGTGTTTGGCAATTAGAACCACCAAGACATTCACTGAACAATGCTAACACCATGCCTGGAGTTGGACTTTCTGTTAAAATGCTGGCATTTCTGTACCTTTGGATAAGCATGCATGAAATATTTTAGTATGTGTTTGAATTTCCATAGTAGGAAGTAAATTTGAAGCAGTTTGCTAAGGAAATCAATCCTGGACTAAGGTTTCCTTACATTTCTGCACGATATGAATTAATTGATTTTTCTAGTTCTCTTTTCCATAATGTAATAAATCCAGGATACAGTAAATTATAAGGCAGGTGAGGGGCTCCCTTACCTTTGTCATTTGGGCCAACAATATTCTAGCAAGGCTCTTAAAGCTTTGTTGTTATTTCTTTAAAATGTTGGAATTATTTAGAAAGACAGATTTACTTTTTTTTTTTTCAAAGAGCTAAAAAAATAGTGTAGGACTTAATG
Source organism: Dicaeum eximium (assembly GCA_013396995.1). NCBI lineage: Eukaryota > Metazoa > Chordata > Aves > Passeriformes > Dicaeidae > Dicaeum > Dicaeum eximium. Next base: position 296,256 of record VWZP01006535.1, on the reverse strand, counting down.
AGGCAACGTCCACTATTTCAGATCCTTTACCATGGCAATTAGGGCAGTAAAAGAAACAAGTTTGGTTTCCTCCATAATTCTAAGTGAATGCTAATCTTGGCATTATGACATGAATATTTAAACCCTGAATTGCTAGTTTTGCCACGACGTCAGGCTGATAAAGCTCTGACAAGGTAAACAGAACATATTGGCATACTTTAAGACTAGGTGGCATATTACCTAGCCTGGGAAATGCTTTCAATGAGGCATCCTGGTAATGGCTGATTTGTGCTACAAATCCCAAATTGAGTTTTATGCTTCTATCCTGATGAATATTAATTAGTACGACCTGAGGTGGTATCTGGAATGTACAGTACACAGAAGACTGTACCATTAGAGACTGTCATGAACAATGTACAATTCATTACGTTTATTAATGCTCTGTTTCCCCTTCAGGCAAATCATTTCGCCACTGTGTGATAATAAAGGGCTTCAGTCAGACAATTTTGACAAACTTGACATGTTATTGAACAGAAGCCGTGTTCTCAGATGAAAACCTACAGCTGGCTTTGCAGGGTTTTCTCACAACCAGGCCTGGAAAAGGAACACACATTTCCATCAGCACCAGGTTATTTTATGCGAAATTTGAAGTTGGCATTTGTATGATATTAAAGAGAACCGCTTAGTGAGAAAGATTAGGAACTGGAGAGAGAGGAGAGAAAGGATTTTAACACAGCCAATATCAAAAGATGCTGTGCCATGTAGGTTCCAGATGCTGATTGGGAACCAAAATCACAAAGCAAGATCAGTCATAAAAGACAGGAGCTGGCAGAACAATCGTGTCTCATCTGTCCGCTCTGTCCTCACCGCAGATCTCATGGCTATGGACACTCACAAGTCGTCATTCCTTTTCACACGCTTCTTCTAGACATATAGGTGATAATTTCACGAACCACTTAAAATGCTACATCTTGCTTGTCTCTTCTACCTCTTCTCCCGAGCTGCTTTCCTTTTTCACCTTGGAAAGAGCCTGGGAAAAAAGCTTTTTCTCTACTTTTTAACACTCAGGCTAGGAATCCTGGCACAGAAAGAACTGGCCACTACTCAACCCACCTTGCCCTCTCAGAACTGCACTCCAGGCTTTACTAGCTGCTGATTTGTGTTAATCAGTACAGTAAACAGAATTTTATTAGCCAAAAAGTGGTGAAGGAAAAGGTTTAAAGGTTTATAATTCCGTAGTTCAGCAGCAGTCTCTATTCTGCTTTTGTTTCAGCAGTTTGTATACAAAATGGGTCTTTATTGTGTCAAAACATGAAAATAGCAGGGCAAGAAGTCTAGCCTTTTCAACAAAGAAATTAAAAATAAATTAAAAAACATACAAACAAAAAATAATTCTCTATGATTTTTATATGGAGCAATAAGATACAAAGGTTTGTCCCTTTTCCGTGATAGTGGGGAAAATTCAAAGTACAGTTTGGAATGAGTACCTAAGTCACATAACTTTATCAAGGACTATCTTTTTATTGTGACTAAATACTGTTCTCTGTTATAGGTATCTCATATTCAAACATGGCTGATGGCTTTCAGCCTGTAAGGAAAAAAAATTATACTGTATATATCTTCAAGGTTTTTCTATGTATTTTATGCTTTATATGTAGAATTCTTGGACAGCCTCATCTTGGAAATACAGAGGACTTTTATTCTCTGTACAGGTTCATTGTTTAGTAATATTAAGCAGTTACCGTTTACATTTTAAAATTATTTGAAATTATTTGAAATTAATGATTCATCTATTTTTTGAGTTTCTAATTTTCATAACCCTACAGCATGGATACTGGTATATCCCTTTCATTGAACTAATTGAATTTAGATAAGACTAATAGTATCTTCCCCTTTAGCTTCATTTTCTTTTAAACTGAGAACACATTTTTCACAGTGATAGGAGACTTCCTTTCACACTTTTGGAACAGTGCTATTGGGGTATTTTTGCCTTTTTGGAAAAAAAAAACCAAAAACAACAAATGAATAATATTTTGCAAATCTTTCAAATCAGTCAGCACTTTATTTCATTTTAGAAGTGCTTCCCAGGAGGGGCATTTGCTACAGTAATAAGCTCACTCATTAAGAAACAAATACAAGAAAATCTAGTCTGGAAAACAGCTGCCTTTCTTGACACACTAGGCAAAGTGGGAAGAGTTTACTCTGTGCTGCAGCATAATCTTCTTAAAGAACAGGGCAAAGGACTATTTCATCTGTTTTACCTACCTGCCCCAAGCTATCCTGGCAGTTCAGCAGGATAGAAAAAAGTATCCATTCATGGGAAAGTTCTGACAGACTTTCCAAGCAAACATTACAAAGCTGATTTGTAGCCAGTCTCTGGCAAACCAGTTTCCTACAACTGTTCTGCAAGTGTAGGTATCCATTAGGCATTCACTTCAGAAAGATACAAGTATGTGGTTAACTTCAAGTGAGTGAGTAATCTCACTGATTTCAATGGGACTATTCATGTCCTTAAATACCTGGCTGAATCAGGAACTAATTCCTTCTGGTTATCCTTGGAGCCTGCACAACTCTGTGCAGACACTGAATCTCTCCAAATGAAAGTTTGCCAAAGGGTCTTCACTTAGTATCCAGAGTTCATTGTTTTCACTGCCTCCAAAATTCCTCTGTTATCACCACATTACTGACAGACAATTCACCTTTCAGTTGTTTTATTCTTAATCTTTACAGAGATCTTTATCGTGTAGCAATATTTTCTGATGATGGTGTAATTGAAATGGTGGCCATATCAGTGTTCAGTCAAAATATTAGTTTATTAGTCAGAATATGAGTTAGTTTTCCTTTTTTAAGTGTCTACTTGTTTTAAGGTGTTATGTAATCTAAGCCAACATTTCAGTCAGTCTTTCATTTCAGTCAAGGAAAATATGCACTGTGACAGGAGTTGGGAAAATATCAATCATTCAGTCATAGTTCATTCAATACTACTGTATATTATGGCACCTGCTTAAGATGTTTAAAATTCCTGATTTCTTTGTCAACTTGCCATATATCTTCAAATTATGCTGGAGTGGGGGAGAACAAAAACAAACAAACAAACAAACAAACAAACAAAAACCCATGAACAAACAAAAACAAACAAAAAACCAAACAAATTAATGGCTTTTTTTCCCACTTTTTTTTTTTGTTAAGGATTATGGAAGCTGTTTCATCTTACTGAGTAAAGATAGCACTTCTTAGTTCTTTCCCTTAAGATCAATCCTGAATATTGCTAGCCTGTACTCCCTTGAGTTGCATGCTACTAACGTAGTGTGTACTACTAACATGCTGTAGTGTTCTCCCTGAAGACTAAAGAATAAATGTGTTATTCAAATATAGAAGAGTGAGATCAGGAAAATGAAGGGTAAATCCATTTTTTATTCTCTGTCTGTTCTGCATGTCTACTTTTCCTAGATCCTGATAGTATTTTTAGTGATATCCTCATTCCATGAATTGTCAACTGGTAGTGACTAAGCTCAGACTATAGGCAAAGGTTGGATTTTCTTTTTGCTAATGCTTCTCTTATGCTGGAGTTGCACTGTTGCCTATCAATAAAGAACAAGCAACAAAACCCTCTTCTTTATTTTCTCCTAGGGAGCCATTAGACTATCACAGAAACAGAGAGGTAAATGCATCAGAAAATATCCTAATTGGGGCTATATAAGTGTACATGGTGTAGCTGTGGAGCACAATTTGTGTCCTCTGATCAAGGAGTTCAGACATATTATTCGACTTTTCACAGAGTGTCTCTGGAGTTGGGTATGGATTAACTAAAAGAGATTCCTTTTTTCTCTTAAAATGGGTAGAAAATGTTAAATGTGACCTAACTATCTCCATACTTTCTCATAGACCATAAGCAGAAAATACACAGACTTTGTAGTTCTAGGGATGAGAAATCAGAAATGTATAGAAATAGCTCACATTTAAAATGAAAATATAACAATAAGGTCTTAGCACAAACAGAATCCATTAAAAATGCTTGAAGACTAACCCCCTTTCTAAAAGCTTCACACTTGCTGAGGTTTATTTATCCAAATTGTCCCAGGAATTTTGCCAGAATAACTTCTGTGACAATAAAGGACACACAGTATAACAAATATTAGTGCCACACAGTGTGACATATGTAATCTACTCTTTTCTATCTGTTGTACTGTCTTCTTCTCACATGTGTGTACTGTGACTTCTAAATAACCTAGGCCTGGTAGGGAGAATCAAACTCTAATGTGAGACTATAAACAGCATAAATCCAGAAGGTTGGTAGGCTTGGAACAAGCAGTCTTGCAAAAGTGGAGAACCAAACCCTCACTTTGCAGATCAACTCCATTTCTATTGTGCTCTGATGAGGGTTTTTGCTATTTTAAATGCAAAACTGTCTTGAAAGAAAATTTCCAGCTATTTATATCTTATTTCTTATTTCTTTAATTTAATTTACATTTTAAAAATAAAAGTGGTTTATGCTTACCAGAATCTGCACCCTTTTTTGTTTTTGTTTGTTTGTTTGTTTTTGTTGGAAATGCAAGATTGTTTAGGAAATGATCATTTGATTCACTATGAAGCTCAAGGACATTCAGACAAATGGTTGGCTGGATCACATTTAATGGATTATACCAAACAGAATGCAAGAACCAAGAAATTTATATAATAGGCTGTGGAATTAAGTAAGTATTGACCAGTGCAGAAGAATCAATGGCTGTTGAAAAAAGAATGATTACAGTATATTGCATCCTCAGGGTATAAAGCATATAAATACATGCAAGTGTTTTTAACTTTCAAAGCTTTGTTGTGTTTAGGCAATGGAAAAAGCCCTTGGAACTATTACCTAATCTAATTGTTACTTTCTCTGAGAGGGAGAAGCGGTGCAGGGACAGTTATTCTTGTCAAAATACGATAATATCTTTGTGGCAAAAAATACGGGTGGAATAAATACTTTCAGAATTGTCTAAGTGTTTAGAAGGGCCCAATCTAGTCTGACAAGAGCTGGAATGTCTGTAATTGCATTAGGAGTAAACCATCAATTTATACTCACTTCACTCTGTAAAGCTATGCAGCAAAATAGATGCAGGGGATTCCATGCTGATTTCATGGGAAAAGCTTCCAGATTGTGGAAGAACAAAATATTTTTGGGCAAGCATCTCACAGAAGTGTTAAACTGAATCATGAACAGTATCAGTGTACATAGACAAAACACAGTCTTCTTGCCCAAAAAAGTGGAAACAGAACTATCAAACCCTGTCAAAAAATCTCTGATAGAAATGTCCTTGAAATTTTTTTATTACTTTTTGGAGATATTTCCGTGTGTGAGGCTCATATTTATGTTTTCCCTACAAAGTATGTAACTGGTGCTTTCAAAAGTTTATGTAGCTACAATCAATTATTTTTCAATGTGAATCTCTTATACGGTGGATTGACTTCCTCTGTCAACAGAAATAGATGAATATTGATTTTCTTGCCAATATTATAATACTGTTTAGCTACTTTTAACAATAACTACTTTTGAATTCAGTGAGAGTTTGATACTTTGACTTGAATAAGTTGTCCTGAAATAAAAGTCAACAGCTTAAAAACGTATTGCCTGAAACTCAGCAAATAGATCTGAATTTAGGCAAATAAGGGATTGGTATCCACAGCATCCCACAGCACCATGGAACTACATGTTCATCACATTTATGCTTTCTACTTGGCAGAAGGTATTGACAACATCTTAGCAGAAAGGTATTATCATCTTAAATTCTGTGTTTGTGTCTTAAATTGTGTCTGGAAATGTGTAGTGCACAAATGAGGTACACATCACAAAGCTCTTTAATTCAAGAGAGCAGGCCAAAACTCTTGCTCTTCCCAGTAAGCTTGGAGATTTTGGCTCAACTATGTTTATTAGGAGTCCTACCAAGATGACTCTGGCTATTGATTTAAGTTTGGCTTGTTGCTTGACTCATGCCCAGATCGAACATCTTTCCACTAAGAAAGACTAATTTTACCAGCTCCAAGTCCCCAGTGGTGAAGCTAAGTTCAGAATTCCCATTAACTTCGTATTAATCAATTAAATATGCACATGACTGAACGCTTCCATTAATAATTTAACTCTATCAAATTCAAAATTGACATGGGCTTTATGAGCATCAGTTAGGCTATGGGTATCAGTTGAATAAACCTATCTGCACAGGAAGTATTTATAGCCTAATGAGTTCTAAGATAGGGAATTATTTTGTTTTGTGTTTCTTTTAATAGCTGTCTTACTTGAGAAATGCCAACTTTGCCACATTTTAATTTATATTTATATTTATAAATCCAGCCCTTATTCAGTTAGTGGCTTAAATTGAGCTGAATGGAGAATTAATTTTGAGATAGCAAGAAATTTCATTTTGACTTTTTATGAACATATTATTTCAAGTTTCCACTCCAGCCTTAGAAAGGGGACCAAATCTGTCTTCCAAACAAATATGAAGGAAGTTATTTTTGTTCATGAAGCCTATTATTCAGTCTATCATTAAGATGTGAAAATCCTGATTCAGATCCATTCTACCCCTAATCTCCATTTCTTTCCCTCTAGATATTTCCCCATTTAGTCATATGGTTTGTAGTTTAAATCATTCTCCTATGAACTGATACATCTGAGTTTCAGTCCTGCTGTCAATAAGGTTTTTTTTGTATTTTGTACAAAATAGGGCTACATCATTAGGAAAATTAGAAAGGCTCATCTTCTTGATCAAAGAACTAACCTTTCTCTTCATGTCTTCCATAAACCAAGCTAAAAGGGACATAAAATTAAAATAATATTTTAAGTTCAATGATTTTTTTAGTTCTACATAAAACAATTTTTTTATTATTATTCAGTTTGACCTCAATACTGATAGATCCATTTTTTGAAAGAAATTTGATGTAAGAAGAAAGAGTTCATCTGGACGACAATACAGAAGTTGTTTCCAAGCATATGAACATTTTGAAAGTAGCTGTAGAGCCAGATCTTCTATGCATCCTATTTATCTTCTTCCTTGATGCTAACAGTCCTGAAGTGTTTGAAGCATGTAATCATATTCCTTCCTAGTAACTATTTAGTCAAATCAAGGCATTTATTTGATTTGAACTTTCCTCATGGAATAATCCCAACAACCACATGTTTATTTCTGTTGCTGTCTCTGAGCTGCCTCCAGCGTGCTGGTGTTCCTTGGCACAGAGGTGCTTGTTCCCATAAATCTGTACATGTGCTGTGCTCTCTTTCATGCTGCACAGACTAGAGGGATCTTTTCCCTAGGCCACAGCATTCTGCCTCCACACGCACAGCCCAGATTTGCACTGCCACTTTTTGTTGCTGTGTCCCTTTGCAAGATTCCTTATGATTTGCTGTCTGGGCTCACCCCAAGGGATTTTGGCTGAATCCTTCTTCTGATATTTGTTTCTGGTTATTCTTCCCCTAGAGTAGACTGCATCTTTTCCAAATTAGACATAATTTTCTTTTTCTCTGACCAGACGTCTAACTTTTCGCATCTTTTGTGTAGTTCTGGTGTTCTTTTTATACCAGATTAAACCTAATAATATGTAAGTATCACTCACATTCCATTTATTATTGCTTTAAGTTCATCAATTAGCAAAATAAATGAAACAAAAGTTAAGGTGGATCTCTTTGACATTCACTGCTCTCTGTTACCAATTACTTTGCCACTTAAAGCATTACTTTTTATTAATATTTTTACTATAACTCCTAGTGCAATCTGTATATGTGCTATATGATGTCTCTTTCTTTTGTCCAATTTCCTTCCTGGGGTAGTTAGTAAAACAAGAGTTCAGATTAGTAAAATCAGTTTGGAACTTAGAGGCATATCCATGTCAATGTTTTGCCTTTGGAATTTATACATACATATTATTTTCCTCAGAATTTTAAATGTAATTAACTTGCCATTATTACTGTTCTAATATAAATTCAGGACTAAAGTACAAAAGGCTGAAGTTATGACTAAAAGGAAATTTAGGTCTGTTATGTCTGGACCCTAACCACTGCAGGATAATAAGTCCTGATCCTAAGTAACGTTGCAAAAATTTGAAATACTGGGAATAAAGGACAACATTACTTCATAAAAACTAAATAAATAATTGAGAAAGATGTCCTATAAAATGCAAGAATGAACCTTCAACCTGGTTATAGGGAATTGTTCCAATGCTGTAAAATCTGCGTTCAGCTGTTAGATTTAATTTGCCCATAGGAAGACTAATTCCAAGACTGCTTCAAAATATTTGCTCTTTAATCACAATGTTGTTGAAAAGGAGGCTGGGGCAATGCAAAATCACCACTCTGAATTATTCTGAGCAAGTATCAAAAGGAATTAAATGACAGTTCTTGGAAAGAATCCATACATGACTAATAACCTTGAAAAGACTTGTTGTTTCTTAGGGAATGAGAAAGTGTTTAACACAGCTTTGTATGGAAAGTAGGAAGGCATCAGTTTTATCAAGCACAGGTCTGGGCTTCACTTTCTTATTAATGAAGGACAACTGATGACAAAGCCTTTATGACCTGAAGAGGAAATAATATTTTACTTGACATTGTACTTCAAGTAGGATGTACAAATATTCCCACAAAGGTTTTTGATGCTTAGAACATAAGAAATGGTTTTCATAACAAAAGAAAAAATGGGATGATGCTTTAAGTTTTGCAGTTTAGATTTATTGGATAAGGGGGGTTGGTTTGGGATTTTTTTTTCCTTTTAAGAAAAAAACCAAANAAAAAGCCCCCAGAACAGAGAAAGCCTTGGAAGGTTAAAATGGTACATCTGAAAACTTGCTCTGAAACCTTTCATTGCCTCCTATCACAGAGTTTGATCCAGGGTGTCATGGATATTGACAAAGACCTATCCTATGTCAGAAAGGACTTCAGGAAAGTGAAGTCTTTTCTTGAAAGTTTATTCCTAGGCAGTTAGATGTCAGGACATGTTTGGTACATACTCAGTACCTACAGGTATTGTTGAAGACATTCCACACCTTCATGTTTAGTGGAAAAGGCTGGGTTCTTCCTTGTGCAGTAGCAAATTGCTGTGTACTTTTTATCCAATCATCACATGTCCTCTTTTTTCAGAGCTATATGGAGAATTCCATTCTGAAGACAGTCTGGAAGCAGAGTGTTTCAAAATTCACCAATCCTGCAAAACCTTTTGGAGAAGAAGAAACATCAGGACAGCTGCCTGGAATCCTTTCTGGCTCATTTGCCAGGTCCTGCTGCTTTGGGATGCAATCTGGCACATTGCTGGGAACAAGGTGACTTTGAACCCTACTTTAGAAAACAGGTAAATTAAGCCCTGCTGATTCTGCAGCAAGAATTCACAGAACAAAACAATTTCCGTTTAAAAAAAAAAAAAGTCTTTTCCAACAGAACCAATCAACAGAAAATGTTTGAGCAGACTTAACAATAAGTAGCATTGAAATATACTTTGGTCGGTTTGATTCTGTAATGAGACAGAGGACAGAGTAGGGGAAATTCAGTCAAAATACATAAAACTTGAGAGATGTAGAGATTGGTTCAGGAATTCTGCAATGAAAGATTCAGACTTATTTTTCTGTGATTTCACGGAATTATTCACTGTTCTTGAGAAACGGTTTGCATGCTGTACTGTCATAGATTTTTAGGTGCTCACTAGGAAACACAAATATAATGATTCTTTTGTGAAAATGTGTTAGGTGCTTTTCAAATATCCCAGAGCAATGGTCTTATCCCAAGGGTTTAAATCTGAGTAATTTACATTCGCACTTATAGCTATCAAAGGAAGGTACAGAAGATTGAATGCTTGTAAAACCAGCTCTGCCTTAAACTTTTTTTCAGGCCTTGGACAAGTTATTCCATCTCCAGTGCCTCAATCTGATGATATAAGAGTCCATATCTATAAACCACTATGAGGTAAAATTCCAGAAGCACTTTTTGTTATGTTTCCGTATGGATTGCCACACTTTTTTTTTTTTTCCTCATGGTTTCAGAAAACCACCTGTGTTTGGTTCAACATAGTTACAGGTGTACAGTGGGGCACTACCTCTTGCACTATGCAATACATACAGCAAGAAGCTTTTGTCCAACAGATACAGGCAGATACAACCACTGTCATATTATTTTACCTCTGCCCTTCCCACCCATATGGCAAAACGGGGTCAGTTTTCTTCTCCTCTCATTTTCAAAGGAAAGGGAAGCGCAATCTGTTTTCCACACTGTTTCATCTAAGTGCAGTGTGTAAAATTTCAGGCCCAGTGTTTTGTTCTCTAAAGCCTTCTGTTTCTCTTAGCATTCAGAGAGAAAAGATGTTTGAAGGAAAGATTGCACCAGGCACGCTTACTGACATGCAGCATTTTGTTTTTCTCATATGTTTGAACAGCAATATTTGAAGAAATATTTATATCCTGTTTGAGAGGAAGTGCTTCAGAATAAAACTCTGGACTTCCATCGACTGAGGACTGTATTGTTTAATATTTAAAACAGTGCTGCAGAGTAGGATGATATCTTCACTGTTCAGAGAACCAGGCCAAGAACATTTTTGGCTCAGTTCATGTATTCTGATTTTAAAAACATACCATACAATTAGTATAGCCTCTATTGAATGGACAAACTCAGTTGAAAAGATACATGGAAAAATTTTGTCCAAGGATGGCATGCTTTCCTAAAATTTCCACCTTTTTTTAAAAAAGTGACCTTTGATTTAAGAAGAAGCTAAAGAAACACCTCTCAAAGCCTGAGAACAGAGCAGCTGAAGAATATTAGGAGAAGGAGGAAAATGCTCTTACACTTTATAACATCAGTGAGGCTATTACTATGTCTGAAAGACATATTTAAAAGCAATCTATAAAATTGGAAAAGGTCTAGTGAAATGGTCTGAAATCTGAATAATGGACTATAAAGGGTAAGATTTAAGATCCTTCTCCTGTGGAAGATTTAAGGTATCAATCCATCAAATAATCCAACAGGAGGTTAGCCTGTGACTTGATCTCATTTTCGAAGTATCTACATAGGAAAGATTTATGGATTTTAGCAGAAAAGAAAGCATAAAGAGGTCAAGAAAAGGAAGCTGATGGAGGTGAATGCCAACTAAAAATAAAGCACTGTATTAACAGTGGAATTATTTTCATTCCACCTGAAACTCCTAAATCAATACAAGCTGTCTTTTCAAAAGATACACTGTAATTCAAACAGAAATGATGAGTTTAGTGCAAAAATACCAGTGTTGTGCTGTTGCTCAGAACTTAATTTCTCCTTTGTGGACTGGGAAAGTTTCAGATCATGCTTCAGAACTCAGCCTATTGTAGTGCTTGTGGCTGAGATTTTTTTATTTTTGGTGTGAGCTAATTCAGGAGGCACAAAGCCCCAGGCCGGTGGTCCTACACATTTTTGCCATGCAGAATGCAGTTTCTGAGGTCTGCAAGCTGACTCTGGAAGCATGACACAGACACTGGGTGCTTCACTTCTTGCATGTCCCCTGTTAGGCATATTGTCATTCCAGAAGAAGAGACTGGTCAAGCTGTATCAAATTCCTATAGGTTCTAAGATATGTCGTGAGCTTTGTTCTCCTGAACTTGAGAGAAATTTAAGAATTAGCTGTCCAGTCATTCAAGCTTGTATTCCTGTATTCCACAAAGCTGAGATAGTGTAGGTGAAATGTGGAAAAGCTGTTCTGAACTCTGGAAAGCATGATTTCTGTAGGAGCAGCAGCATTGTATCCCAGGGTTTTTCCTGTTCCCAAACTGCTATTCATTTCCCCAGCAACGGGTAGTTTCTTTTTATGCTTTAACCTTTTAAACAGCTTGAGGCTCCTGAGTGGCTTCCTCCAGGCTTCCTGGAGGCTTCCAGGCTTCAGGATCAGTCTTTGCTTCACAATTAAAACATTTCTGATGTTAAACAACCCTTCATTGTTGTTTTAAGAATAGCTGCTGTATTACCTGCTAGAGGTTTCCTGTTTATCAGTAGAAAGCCTAGAGAGCACTAAGTATCTCTCTTGAGTATTAGGAAGACTAAAATGCTACTTTCTAATAGCTTTCTTTGGCTACTGCTGTCATGGACATTTTGCACAAATACAAACCATTTGGACAACTAATCTCAATAAATCAGTTTTACGTGGAAATTTTTTTTAAAATCTATTTCCAGGACTTTTTAAACTACTCAGTAAAAAGAGACAATGCTGTAAAAGACAATATTCCATAGTCAAAGCATGTATTAAAAAATAATTTTCACTTTTCCTTTATAAAGTGTTTATTATCTGAAAGTTTGTGTTCATAACCCCTTTCTTTTATTTTTTATATTATAAACCTTTTCTTTTTTAGCAGTTTGGATTAGAAAATAGTAAAATTTTCCAAACATGTACAAGTTATTGAATTCCCGGTAAAATGTGTTGGTCATGAGTCCACAGATAATTTTAATTATATGGTTGGAGTGAAGGAATGAATAACATATATAAGGAATTAATACTGTATTTTTATTTTTTCAGTGGCTTGGTGTTGGCTTAGTAATCCAAACCAGTAATAAGGATGTTAAAAAATAATAGACTAAAATAGTTAACCCCCTACTAATTTGTTCTTATTAATAAATGCTTGTTTGCAAATTGCTGTGATACATGCAATTGAAGGCACAATTATTCAAGTCAGTAGAACAAACCTTTATGTACAATCAAGAGTAGAGCAGAAAGGAAGGACTGACAGGTAACTGGCCTCTTGAGGCTGCTATCACAACTGTTTATCAGGGAGCATTAGAGAGGCCTTTTCTCCAGTTAACAACTTATAATTATCAAAACTTGGCATCCTCATGGCTGGTGAAGGAGCTAAACAAACCAGATTCATTGCATTCCTTGGTTCCAGCCAGGGGATTCCAGTCTTATGAAAGTTGTGATTTTAAGCAAAGCTAGTTTAGATTGGAGTGCACACATGAAGGCACTTAATTCAGTTCTATTTCCCATTTCAAGATTTATCTTCTCTCTGTTTTTTTTCAATTGGTTTTGTATAATTATTGTATTGTCCTTCTGTCCATTAAAAGAAAAAAATCCTATGCAAGGCAAGAGGATAAACAATATATAAATAATTCTTCATTCTATCATTTCCTTTGGCTTTTATACAGACAAATGTTTTTGTTTCCTGACAAGACATTGGCAAGGAACAACAAAAATTTTGTCACCAATTTGTTCCAAGTTTAATCCATGTACCTTGGATCAGATAAAGTAATTTTTAGAGGACACCTTATAGAAGGTGTTCATCTTAACTCAGTGGAGAATCAAAAGTTGTTTACTGCTTTGAAAGCTTTCCCTTGATAGCCATTTAATAAATGAGCAAAGGCAACTCCATTTCTTGTACCTTTTATCAGTTATCTGTGTACAATTCTTTCTCAAACAATAGGTTTTAGAAGAGAAGAATGAAAGCAGCCACATTGTCATAAACAGCTTTTCCCCCCATCTACATTCTGCTGGCAACAGCAGGAGTAGTTTGTAGATGATCTTTACAAATATGTATGGTGGTTTCACTTTATGATAGTTCAAAACTAGGAGCAAAGCCTCATCTTAATAACTGATCTTTTTAGTATAAGTTAACTCCTTCTTCCCTTCATTTTGGGGTTGAAATGATTTGTGCAGAGGTTAACCTGTCTCTGTAATCATGAGAATCCCTGATGAAGTTGACATTATAGTCTTTTCTGTGGCTCAATTTTCTTTCTGTTCCCCACAGTACACACCTAGGACACATGAGGATTTTAAAGTCCAGTGATAACTGAACACATTTCAGTTTACATCTCTGTAGTAAATACAGATGTTTTACTTGCTGAATCTGCAAGAAGCGGACTAAATCTGAAATCATTATGGTTCAAAAATTCATTGAATGTACCATGGGAGTGGTCCTTGTTTGTGGCCTGCCTCAATGCAGAGTACAGCAGCCCTGAACAGAAACAGAGATATTTATACTTTGAGGAAGAATGCTTGGGAATATTTAATGGAGAGAATACAACAGCCAGAACATATTGCTAAGGGACTGTGCTGCTCTCCTTTACATTCTTTCCCTCCCTTCCTCCCTTCATTCTCCCACTGCCTCTCACACCCCTTCACTCCCTTGCATTGGTTTTCTGTAGCTATTTAGATCTTGAGCAGAGAGAAACCGTGGACATTCATGCTTTGGGGTTACCTTGAAACAAAATCTTAAATGCCCACCTGTGCAGCAGCAATCCTCACTTCTGAAACACATGTGATAACTGGAAAGAGCCCAGATTTGTTCTCCATGAGTAGCTATCAGTAACTATTTTCTCTCTTCTTGTTTGTATATCTGTTTGTGTCTATAATTCTCAGGGATTAACCTAAGCCTAGGAAAGCAAGTAGTTTTAATTAAAATAAGATTGAGTAGACCAATGAACTGTTTCAGAAAATCCTTGTGAACTAAGAGCAATAGTAAACCTGAATAAGTTTTTTCCTGTTTTAAACAGGAATGGATTTGCTCTTATCACTGATCTTTGCTTGTAGAGCACATGGAATGCTTCTTTATTATGGTTTACTTTTTATAATTCATTCCAAAACTCAAAATGTTTTGATCATTCTCTGGAAGGCTGAATATTCAAAGCCCCATATGTCACCTCTGTCATCTGTAAAATTGTGTTTCTTTGTTCAGCCCTGTGAAAAGACAAATAAGATATGGGTTTCTAAGGCTACACAAGGCTAGGTCTATTGTAAAAGCATAACAACTAAAGCATAATATATCGCTACTTATTCAAAGAATTTTACAAGGCTAGAAATTCCAGTCACAGTATATCCTTAAGTCAAAATCTAGAAATACAAAAAAAAAATTACAAGATTAACAAGGTTCTCTAGGTGATGAAAACAGCCACAGGTCTCTTCTGCTTCCCATGTGTATTTCTATCTACCACTTTATGTAAGACAATTATGTGATAACATGATGAAACACTCTCAAAGTAAGAGTCATTCAGCCATATCAAGGCTAGCCAGGGTTGGCTTTCTGTTCACCAAGCTTTTATACAACCTATTTTTTTATCAGTTTCTACTGTCTGCAGTTTCTTAAATCATGAGTTCTAGATTACTAAACTCAGGAATTAAATCAGTCAATGGCAGTATGAAGATGTGGTCTTACAATTCTCCCCTACAGAATGAATAGGAACACCTTGACTTCTTCTTGAGCAGTGCAGCTGAGTCAAATGATAGGTGTTTTAACAAGAAATCACAAAATACATTCCATCTGTGACAAGCAATCCTATTTTAGCTCGAGGATTCTTCTTGTAAATGTAATTTCAATCTTCAGGAAACACTACTGAGCTTTTTTTTCCTGAAAAAAAAGTCTGTTTTCTTTTATAACAATACAGATTTTATTAATTCAGATTTGTAAGCAGCAAGTTGTATCCCTTTTTGATTTTCACTTTTGTAACCAGTGAACTTTGGTATTTGCCAAATGTCACTTTCATTTTTCTCAAACTAAAATGGGTCTCTGCCTTTAGCATAGGAGACCCTGTAATGAGTTAGCTGCATTTTCTGCAGGATGTCAAGTAATATAATTACTGCAGTTCTGAGGTAGCAGAGCTTGGGACAGCGCTTTACAAGTTTTCTGTCATCTGAACAGGCACAAATTATTTAGGAATATCAGACTGAGTAAGGTTTTGAAATCATGTTTATTAAAAAATACCTTGAACTTGATAACAGTCCCCATGGTGTAGATATTATAAAATTTACTCTGTTGTTCAAGTTGGGGATAAAGAATGCAACTGTGATTCTGGAGGAAACTGGTAGGAGAAGCAAATTGACCAAATCAACTGGAAAATAATGACTGCCCTTACTATTAATGCTATAAAGCAATAATTGTGTTTCAGACACAGTTTTACTGCTTTCTGGCCCTCCCAAGAATCATTACCTTATATGCATAGTGTGTTTTATCTCTTTTAATAAATACAATGATTGTAGAATGCAAACTACCCTTTAACTTTTAATTGCAGAAAAAGCATCCATCTTTAAAATATTCCAGAATTCCATTTGTTTCCTCAGTAATCTGTGAACTTTTGTGTTCTTGTTCTTGAAGGCAACTTGTTCTTGAAAATGCTAGCATCTGATACCAGCTGACTCAGAAAACCTCTAGACAAGAATAACTGCAATATTTCCTTCAGAATCAAATATATAATCTGGAAAAAAATCATATGGGGTCCTATTAAAATAGTTATTTCTTTCAGAACTATTGTACATATGTATATGAACATTAAAATGACAAGTTTTTAGTTTCACTTTTACAATTCAAACTAAGGCTTTATCCTTCACGAAAATATTTACTATTAATAGTAAAATTTTTCAGACTTTTTCTCTGGATTTGTTCAAATCTGGTCCTGCTGATTTCAAAACCAATGGCAAAAACTATGGGACATTTATATTATAGGTTCTCTTAGAAGATGCTCATATCATTACAAAGGGAATCCAAATGGATTTCTGGTGGCCCACTAGTACATCAACACATGTTGATATCTTTACCAATATGAAAGAAAGGAAGAGAAATTTTAGACAAATGCATTTGTTTACATGTTTAAAATGGATTTAGGTTTTTGAAGATTTTTATTGGCCACAGTCAGAGTTTGAGGACCATGTTGATATGCACTTCTAAGATATTTCAGTGAAATTAAAGAATGCATCAAGAACCAGTTAATCTTGAACCCCTTTGTGAAGTTAGACTGCACATTTTTTTAAAATTTACCGTCCACTGAGATACATTTTTAGGTACTTCAGCATCCAGTAGGCATAAATTTATTTACTCAGTAATATTTGGATTGAAAGAGTAGAGCATCCAAAATTACCTTTCATTTTGAAACAGCTTTTCAATATATACATATAAAAGCCCTCCTTCGAGATACACCTTTGCCTGAGAATCTTCCCTTTGCAGCCCTATGTGTTCCAAAAACAGTGACTTTTAGGAGCTCTCATGTGCACTTCTTGCCAGTTTATTTCTTCTGTTTCTCCTTTGCCAGTAGCCCCACAGACACACACTGCTCCACAAAACATGTGGCAATGGAAATTATATTCAAAAGGACAAAGCAAGTGCTAGGAAGGTAAATCTTCACCAAACTTCTCTTTAAGGATTCCTTCAAAGCTTTGCTGTGTTTAGATGTTTGGTGGTGCACCAGCCTCATAGCTTAACAAAGTAACAGGAAAGAAACCCCTTCTGTCACTAGGATAAATGTGCTGTTTATTTTTTATACTTGGTTTTTGGATAACTGACACAGTTCACTGTGGGAAACTGAAGGTCTGAAAGGCATACAGCCTCATTACTCTTTTCCATCGAATCACATGGACTGAAACTCCCCTCTCTATATAAACACTAAAATACCAGAAATGCCACTGATGAGGAAGCTTATCCATCCTGAGTTTTTACAGTGTCTGTCTGACTGGTTTGTCAAAGAGATTTGCAGATAAGAGGAAAGCAGAACAGTTTTGATGCCAGATTTCTCAAAAGAGCAGTCAAACAGTAGGCATGTGTGTGAAATAAATCAATCCTAACTTTTCCCTTTCCACTTTTTCCCCTTCTTTTCCAGCTTTTTGGCACATTTATGTCTCCTGAGCAGATTAAGTTACAGGTTCCTCAGTTTACAGGAGAGGAAAATCTAAACTTTTCCACATAGAAAGGAGTTTTTGCAGTCTGCAAATGAAGTGTATGTGACATAGTTGGTTTCTCCATCCCCGTGACTTTAGAGAAGCCTGCATTTTATGAGTATTTTTTATATTGTAGTATTTGCCAGAGGTTTCCAGTTTCCCTAATTATTGAAAACCTGGAAAAAAGAGGCAAACTTTCAAGATGGCTCAGAAGCTAGTCTCAATCTGAGAAGGGAATGTCTCCAGTGTCTGACAAAGGGGAAAGTGTCAGAAAGAAATAAAGTGTAAGTTGGGGAAACTTTTGGTTTTGCCACTTGAGATTGTCTGTCTGAAAAAAAACCAGGGTAGGCTGTGCTTGCACACAGCAGGGTATTTTGTAATTGCACTAAGCTGAAAACAGAGCTGAAAGAGTTGTCTGGAGCTCATGAAACAGTAAAGTAGCCTTTGATTGGTAAAGCAAGGTAGAGGAGCTGAAATGCCATGACTTGAGAAAACTTTTAAGTAACCATGAGGTTGTGGAAAACCGTGGAATGGTTCATTCAGACTTGAAGAGTGTGAAGCGGGAGAGGCACTGGTGGCATAAGTCAGGCAGCTGCCCTGGATGGGCTGGCTCTCAGTGCTGCAGCAAAGGGCGCAATATTCATCCCCTCCCTGACAGCTGGTGAGTGAAAGACTTTAGGGTGAACTCACGTAAACACACTTGGGAAGCATCTAATCCTCTAATAAATAGATTTATTGAAAAACTTCTATGTATGGTGACCTCATACTTTACTCAGCTTTTTGAAAGTACAAAATTATTGTGTAAATCTTTCTAATTTCCAAAAGAAAATATCTATTAATAAACACTCTTTTTTAATATTCGCAGGCAGAAACATTTTCTAAAACTCTTTTCCTATGCACCATTAAGTGAAATATTAATAACTATAGTTTAAATTGTAGTTACTTATAAAATTCATCTTCATAATGTTCACTGCTTTGTGGCACAAAACTAATCACTGAGTTCAAGATAAAAGTGACTTTAAAGGGATAAAAACTACGATGTGCCTGAGTCCCTTTTCTACTTTGGACTGGTCAGAATATTCAGCTGTCACAGCTGGAAAACTAAAGGCAAAAAATGAAATTTTACATCTGTTATGAAAGAGTTTTTCTTCTAAGAATCTTTAAAAAAAAAAAAAATGGGGCATTAATTGAAAGTAGCATAACCAGAATCTAGGACGCAGCAATTATTGTGCTGCAAGAGCACTGATGTGGATTAAATGCTTTGCCTTCATGTGAGCCAGTGGTGAAAGTACAGACATAGAAACAAATGTCTGGGTAGCAGCAAAACCTGAATAAACTCTAAAATGTCTCAATGATGAACAACTTTGAAGAAATTTTGATTCCTTGCTGACAAAATCTATGCAGTTTAACATAGATGTTTCTCTCCATTTTATCTTCAGCATTTTGCTTGTAGAAAAAAAGCAATAATGTTGGATAAAGATTTATGTGATTAAAAAAAACCAACAGTGAAAAATTTTCCTTTCATCTGAAGTCCTTTCTTAACCACAGAGCTATGCAATCCAAGCCCACTAACTCAGTATTAGCAATCTGGGTTGTTATGGTCTAATACAAGGATTTTTAGCACTGAATTCCCACCCATCCAACCCCCCCGCTCCTCCCCCAACATTCCAGCCCCTGCCCCCATCCTGCCCCAGTCTTAATACATGATCCTTTGAAGATACCTCTGATTTTATTGTTGAGAATGAAGCTAGATTATGATATAGAAATATTTACAGAGTAACACCACCATCTATGGAATTAGACAGAGGTTAGCAAATGCTAGAGAGATACTGGTTTAATATATTTTGGGATATGAATTCCTTCAATTGCGGTGATTTCTGCACTAAAATAATTTTTTAAACTCTTTGCCTAAAGTTTTGACTACTTATTCTTTTTTTATGGGACAATTTAGAGATCTATTTGTCAGCAGGTTCATCACAGATTAGCTTGCCTTAACATTTTGTCTCGTTACAGGGTTTTCCATGATAATAAATCTGCAAACACTGATGACCTCCAACAATATGCTTGACCTCTTATGTGTTCTGTTTTTTTCCAGTTGATGCTTTCCAGTTCAGCATGCACCACTGAAGTTATAAACAAAGCAGAAAGGATGTACAGCAGGGCAGACAGCTAAGTGGAATATGTAGTCAAAGCAAGAGATGTTCTTTGATGGTATCTTCTGTTATGTACTTGTGCTGGTTTTGGCTGGGGTAGTGTTAACTTTCTTCCCAGTGGCTGGTATGGGGCTGTGTTTTGGGTTTGTGCTGAACATGGGGTCGGTCATACAGAGATGTGTTTGCAGCTGGTGAGCAGGACTTACACACAGCCAAGGCCTTTTCTGCTTTTCGTACTCCAGGAAGCTTGGGAGACTGGGAGGAGAGACAGCAGGGACGGGTGACCCCAGCCGAGCAAAGGGACATTCCATACCATACAACACCATGCTCAGTGTATAAAATGGGGAAAGAAACACAAGGGGAGGGGAACTTTTGGAGTGATGGTGTTTGTCTTGCCAATTAACCATTATACATGATGGGCCCCTGGTCTCCCAAAGATGGCTGAACACCTGCCTGCCCATGGGAAGAAGTGAATTAATTCTTTGTTTTTCTTTGCTTCTACGCACAGCTTTTGCTTTCCCTACTAACTGTCTTCATCTCAATCCATGAATTTTCTAACTTTTGCCCTTCCAATTCTCTCCCCAGTTCCACTGGTGGGAAGGTGAGTGAGCAGCTGCATGGGGCTTTGGTTAAACACTGCCAGTACTGTAGGGGCACCAGAATTGGACAGGCTCAATATTTTACTTCAGATTCATAAAAAGGGGAACTGAAATTATGGTGTGCATGCACATGCATATGTACATAGCTGAAAGACAAACTTATGCCAACATACTGCATAACTTCCAGAACTGTGTTTTATTATGCTGGCATTCTTTCAGCCAGTGAATGGCATAGCGTACAGGAGCCTTACAGCCTGACAGAATATATTTCTTTTCAGAGGTTTTCTTTTGTAGATGACTAGACCATATTGTATGAAACCAACACACCTTACTGCAACTGCAAGGTTTTCTCAGTTGACTGCAGTCCTCAAGGTGATGTGACATTGGGAAAATGGCAGGCAGTACCAAATCTGGAAAAAATGTTTGCTCTGCTTAAAGAAACTTCAGTAACTTCTGAGAGCTATGTCCTGCTTTATTAGCTTGACCATGAGCTTCAGATACATAAATCATTTTACTTTTTGGCACACTGAAAAGACCATAATAAGGTAAGATCAATCTGTGCTTTGTATTTGTTGATCTCTACAACTCTATGAGGCCTGATGGGATTCATCCAAGAATCTTCAAGGAGTTGGCTGATATCTTTGCAAGACCTCAACTGATGATTTTTGAGCTGCCTTTGGAAACTGGAGCAGTCCCAGCTGCCTGGAAACTGGCAAACATTGTCCTGATTGTTAAGAAGGGCAAGAAGGAGGACCCTGGAAACTAGAGGCCTGTCATTCTTACTTCAGTGCCTGGTAAAAGAATGGAAAAGATTATTCTGGGTAGTATTGAAAAACACCTGGAGAACAATGAAGTCATTGGTCACAGTTTGAGCCAACACAGTTTCATGATGGGAACGTCCTGATAGTCAAATCTGATTTCTTTCTACAACAGAGGAGCCCACCTAGCTGATCTAGGAAAGCCAATTGATGTAATCTATTTAGATTTCAATAAGGCTTTTGATGCTGTCTCTCACAGGATCCTTCTGGACAAAATGTGCTGCACACAGCTGGATACACACATCATGGGATGGGCGAGCAAGTGGCTCATGGGTCAGGCACAAGGGTTACAGTGAGTGGGGTGACATCAGACTGGGGACCTGTCATTAGTGGGATTCCACAGGGCTCCATCCTCGGCCCTGCACTCTTCAACATCTTCATTAACAACCTGAATGCAGGACTGGAAGGAATACTAAGTAATGTTGTCAACACTAAATTGGGTAAAGTAGTTGACTCCCTGGACAGCAGAGAAAAACTGGAAGGCTGGGCAATCACCAGCCATATGAAACTTAATGGGGAAGACGCTGCATCTGGGTCAGTCCTGGATGTACAAACACACTGGGGAATGAGAGGCTGGAGAGCAGCCCTGTGGAAAGGAAGAAGAGAGTCCTGGTCCATGGAAAGCTGAACATGAGTCAGCAGTGCCCTGGCAGCCAGCAGGGCCAACCCTGTCCTGGGGGGCATCAGGCACAGCATGGCCAGCTGGGCAAGGGAGGGGATTGTCCTGCTCTGCTGTGAGCTGGGGCAGCCTCACCTCCAGTGCTGGGGGCTGGTTTGGGTGTCACAATATGAGACATGAAACTGTTAGAGAGTGTCCAAAGGAGGGCAATGAGGATGGTGAAGGGCCTTGAGGTGAAGCCATATGAGCAGTGGCTGAGGTCACTTGGTCTGTTCAGCCTGGAGAAAAGGAGACTGAGAGGAGACTCACTGCAATCTTCAACATCTTCATTAGGGGAAGTGGAGGGACAGGGACCAATCTCTTTACTTGTGACCAGTGTCAGGTCTTGAGGAAATCATATGAAACTGAGTTAGGTGAAGTTTATGCTGGATATAAGGGAAAGGTTTTTCATCTGCATGGTGGTTGGGAACAGCTCCCCAGGGAAGTGGTCACAGCACCAGCCTGAGAGTCCAAGAAGCATTTGGACAGTGCTTTCAGGCACACAGTGTGATTCTGCGGTGTCCTGGAGTTGTACTTGATGAACTGATGGATCTCTTCCAGCCCAGCATATTCTGTGATTCTGTGATTCTGTACAATTACCAGTCTCATGAAAAATACAACAAAAGATGAAGGTAGATAGGCATCTTAGTGGATGTATTTACTACAGAAGTTCTTCTCTATTAGAATTAGAAAATATCTAGGGATATAGGGAGACATAAATAATTGCTCTTTCTAATTTTTCATACTAATATGTACAGCTGTCATTATTATATGTACCAAAATTCTTTGGTTTTGGGGTTTTTTTCCAGGGAGCCTACTGAAAATAATTCTGTTTTTCTTTCTCAGTCATTTATATGTAACAAATACCACTGGCATAATAGTTTTTTATTCCTCATAGAAGAAACACATTTTTGCTGATCAGCTATTCATCAGAATTGCCAGTTCATTGGTGATGGATTATTGGTTAATAGGTAATCACAATTACAGTTTCTTGTTTATTTGTTCATTTTTATCTAGGCCATGATTTAATTGAATAATGGTTTTAAGCAAGTTAGAAATTCTGCTGATAGCATTTCTTGCCAAATTCATAATGACCTTCAAAAATTATCCGATATCCAAAAAGGAAAAAACAAGTAAATATTACACGAAAGCTAGTAAAACCTTATTATTTTTGACATGAGGGCATTTCATTTTCAAACACTGAAGAAAAATCCCTTTCTAATACCATTTCTTATGACATAACTTGAAACAAACCAGAAGGAGTTTGCATCTGGCTATATCATTATTTAAGCAGCTTTACCCTTTGGGTAACACACATACCCCTTTGTATTTTCTCTCTGCTCTTGTCTCTCTGCAGTAAGACTGAAGAAATTAACACTACAAAATAAATGAGTTTTTGTTCTGGCCACACAAATGGAAGATCCCAGTGAGCATAATTTTGAGGAATTCTGTTGTCTGATTTCCATTAATAACTGACACGTACACTTACATACAGAGCCAGGGCATAGCAAGAGCAGGTCATATGAAAAACTGTCCACAATAGGTATTTTTGGCAGCCAAAACCAAGCAAAATCTAAGGAGAGAGTCCCAGAAAAATGTAAGGTGTATTTTGGCCAGAGAAAATATTCTTTTGAATATCTGTTTTTATGTCCTTTTGGGGAAAAAAATACTATAAATTCAAACTTTTCATATTTTCCTTCCTTTTTTTATTCAGAGCTGCATAGAATGTAATTGTCTCTAGGGAACAGATTTTACCAGGAAGATGTGCAGATGGAAGGAACAAAGGTTCCATGAGGGAAAAAAGGTTATTTACATTTTCTGGCAATTAAAGAGAAGTCTTAGCTGTAGATTTCAATCTGTAGTTGCTTTTATGTTATTTTTATTCTTCACTTGAAACAAAATTGACTACCTTTGCTTTAGGTAGCAAAAAATGAGTTTTGCCGGGGCTCCTCTTCACTCCATTGCCATTTAGTCTACAAACATCTCTTTGACAATGAAGTATCTGGAACCAAAATTAACATTGCTGCTCACTAAAATATTTATGGCCACATTTAACTGTACGTATTAAATAGCCATGAAAACCGTGTTGGAGAAAGAGAAAAAAATGAAATCCAGTCCTATGATTTAACCTAGTTTAGATAAATCAAGTGGAAACTACTCATATGGATCTGGTAGGTATAGTAAGAAAGATGTCTATATTGCTCTGCAGTTTTGCAGTTTCATCATGGAACCCTTTACAAGGAATTCTGACTCTATAAGGAATTCTCAGGGTCACAGATGTCAGCTCACTTAGAGTTTTCAATTCATTACCAATGTATGCAAAGTTTGTAGAAATACATGTAGAAGTAATAGTTGGACTCAATGATCTTGGAGGTGTTTTCCAACTTTAATGATTATTTGTTCCCATGAACAGCTATTGCATTCCTCATATTTCTGTATTTCTGTCTTCTGCAATGTTATTTATGCTAGAACCCTTGGCAATAGTGACACAACCTTGCTTTCTGCTTTGGACCCATTTATATAGATTTCAGTTTGGTGAAATAGGAGAGCTAATGTTAGCATTAATCACTGTTTTTCAGCTGTCTCAAAGCTCTATTTATTAGATATTTTCTAGGCAAAGTGGAAAGTTTCTGCATGATCAATAAACATTTAAGCAATGGTAGTTTATATTCTTTTTTTTCCCTCACAACAGTTCATTTAACATCTGAAGGTGATCTGTTGTAGGATATCCTGATTAATAGTATTTCTGTTCCTTTGGAAATCTGGAGCTCAGCATGAAATGAACTGCTTATAAAATGAAGACAATGAGATATAACTTCTTCAGGGTTCCTCTTGATTTTATTTGGAGCAGCCTAACTCCTCTTTGACTTTTTTTAAGATAGATAGATAGATAGATTGATAGAAAGAAAGACGGATCAGAGTACATAATATTTTACATATTTCTTATATAGGTATATATATGCTTATATACATACATTGGGACTGTATCCCCATGTCCCTTAATGCATTGGCTGCCAATTATATTCCTCAGGAAAACTGACAGCATGAAACAGTATGGAGGGAACAACTTATGCTGAATTTCATCCTAAGCCAGTGCTGAAAGAAGTTTAAAAGGTTTTAACACAGGTACTGATGCTGTCAAGTTGTTACAGGTTTGAATTTTTGGTTCATTTGAAAATTGAACTCTGACCCTTAGAGCACTAGGAGTTTATTAAGGTTTCTTTCCTGAGATTCAAGGTTCAGTGGTCCTCATTTTTAGGCTCAAACAGTTGTATTTTCTATTACATTCCTTTTTTTTTCTTCCTGGAATTTACCTTGTCTCTATGTATTTCAACATTATGGTTAAGATGGCAGTCAATACCACAATTACTTTGCTCATGGAAGTGGAAGAAGTCTTTGCTTCTCCATTCATGTTTGCCCAGAAGCCTTCTTTTTTTTTTTTTTTTTTTAACTTCAGCCACAGGCCAGTGTTTTTGATGGGACTCCACAGATCAGGCTATGGGACTCCATAGGGTGATGGTGCTCTAAACTTCCATTCTTTTTCTGTTGCTCTCTGGGGAATCTGCTGCTTTGTAAGTTATGGCCAAGGGTGAGTATTTCCTAAATGGATCCCTCATTAATTATTTAATTTTTCTAAATATGATTAAAGCTTTTAAATTATATTAAGGTGAGGTCTTTCCCATTCCAGAAGGATTTGTTCTTTCCCCGTGAAACAACATGTGGCAATCTCCACTAGCTATTAGATGTATAGTGCTTTATACATCATCTTTGCAGAAAAACTGTTATGTAATTGTGCAATATGCCAGCAAAGGTCAGCAGCAATTCTTTACTCAAAAATTATGGCATTTCAACTTGAGGCCAGAAATTCCAAAGTTCTTTCTCTATATATCTACAAATATCATTTTTGGGAGCATTGAAAATGCTACTTCAGTAGTTATTTAAACATTTCATTTTAATTTATGATATTACAATAAACCTATACTTAAAGAAACCAGGTTTTAATGTGAAGGGAAAACTTGCTGAACACAATACTTCAATTCTGGTAAGGAAAAAGTCTGTAAATGCATGTAAAAAAGTCTTATGCATCTGGTAGGAGAAAAATACAGACTGTGTGACCTAGAAGTTTACCTGTATCTGCTGTAATAATTTGGCCAGTGTCTTGATAATGTTGTTTAGTGTAATCTGAAGTCTTACATTTAAAAATCTCATTAAAGAAGACATTTGGGGTCTTTTGCCCCTCTGTAAATGGGATTTCCCAGTCATCGGCTTTGGAAAAAATAATTTTCAAAACTTTTTTGTGTCCAGCCCTGAAGTTAAGAAGTTTAGTGCAAGTGTCCTAAAATGCAATGAAATCATATTTCCTTAGATGAGCAGGGTATATATAAGGTGTCAAGATTGTGCTTTTTAAAATGCATGTATATGTTTCATTAATGATTATGCATCTAGAGATTCCTATTGACTCTGCTGAGAAGTTTTTAATATATTTGGAAATATATATATCATATACATACATACATATATATAGCAAATTATACCCTTAATTATTTGTTTTTATTTATGTTTTTGTTTTGATAGATGACATATAATGAATTAAGGAAAATTTCTCCTGTAAAGAAGAAAACTTAATTTGTATTAATTCAGCCTGAACATATGCTGTTATATCTTACTTTCTCTTGCAGCTGTCAGTTACTGGTGTACTGAACTGGTCCTTGTTTGCAAACAAGACCATCAGCTTTTTTAGCTAAAGTATGAAATCTTCAAGGTGAAACTGAGCAAAATTCTGAGTCTGTCTGATATATTGATGTACTGCTGCAGTTCTGCTGGGATATGTGCCTTTCAGTGTAGAAACTCCTATAGTAACCCTAACAAATACCAACAGCCTTGTTAAAGCAATACGGCACTGCTGTCACTTTCATGGAAAGACCCCTGAATAACCTCTCTTGGACATATCCTAAAACTCCCTGGGAAACTTGCACTTAACAGCTCACAAGTGACAAGCAACTACCTTACCTACTACTTTTCCTTTTTGGTACATCTCTCTGATATTTACAATCATCTGCCTAGCTAGTGGTAAGGGCTGATATGTTTTGATGAGCAACTTCATTGAGTCTGGTCAGTGAAAGCAGGCAGCACTGCTTTAATTGTAGCAGGTTGCTCTGTCTGAGCAGGGATACAGCAGCTCAGACTTTGTCTGGCTTACAAGTTATCAGTGATAGATTGAGCAAGAAGGGTCTTCCTATGAGTGATAAGATCAGGCAAGAAGGGTCTGCTGTTTTTAGTGCTGAAGAATGCTGAGACCTGCTTGACCATACCATCAAACCCAGATGTGAGGACATGCAAGAAAGATGCTCCCTGACTGAACCTGGGAGCAGCAAGGATGTGCAGGCCCTCATATGGAAGTAAGAGTCAAAGTTTTCAAGCAGCAAAAAACAAAGAGCTGATAACATCTTTTTCAGCAGCAGAGAATATTTTGCTGAGTAAACATGACAACACAGAGTCTAAAAATGTATAAAATAATAAAAATTACAATCACTTTATACTATAAAGGGCCAGTCCCATTTTTGCACAGTAAGGACTTCTAGCACACTTCCCAAAGGAAAGGATTTAAATAAATCATTTATTATATTTGTATAAACACATTTGGTTTGCCATCCTTAATGCTGTGGGTAAAATCCTATAAAAGTCCAATTAGACCTGTATAATCTTTAGACATAAACTGTTGACTAAGTCTGGGGCTAGGATTGGATCCAGCCTCACCTAGACTCCTCTCTAAGGAGTTCGTAGAACAAGGGGATTCTTTCTAAACAGTGAAACTCACTGGAAAGTCTCTGCTGACAAGCTTTGCTGTGCCTGCCACTGTCCCTGCAGCGTTCAGCAGTGTGGGGGCCGTGCCCAGCCCTGTGCCGGGGGTGGCAGCAGCCAGCCCCAGGGGACACTTCAGGGATGGCCAGGGATGACCTTTCTGAGTAAGTCAAAGGCTGACTGATGTCAACAACTGTAACAGTAACGAGAGGTAACCTTTGCAAAGGAAAAACCTGGGATCAAACGGATTCCCTGAAGTCAATGCTACAACCTGCCTTCACCTTTCATGAACTAAACTTTCTTCTAGCAGCAATAAGAAGAAGCTCTTGAATTTTGTATTGGACAGTAAAGGCCACAGTCTCTGAATGCTTTATGACAAGCAGTCCCAACTGAGACACAATGAGCGTCCAAAATTATCTCAGCTTTTTTTTTAACGGCATGCTTACTAGAAGACTGAATGAAGAACAGTTTTTCTTTGGATACCCACAATGAGTTCATCATTAAACTTAAGTTGTTACTGAAAGCAATGGAGATGTCAAATCTGCATATATACACTTCAACAACCCTTGTGTTGACTCAAATACCAAGACCTGCATCGATTCAGTGTTAAATATCATAATTTTTAAAGTTAAATTTGCAACAGATAAAGCCTTAGACTCATTTAAGATCATGATCAGTCTTTTGTAACTGTTAAACCCAGTTTTCTGTCAAGTAGCAGCAGACTTTCTTTTTCACAAAGCTGCATGCAGGCTGTTCTATGATGGCTTTGGTGATGTCACTCTCTCTTGCAGATCCAGTTTGTACAGAACAGCAACAATAAACGGAGAAGGCACTGAGGTGGGACTGCTAGATGTTTTCTGTTTTAGTATTTTCTTCTTGTTGTCCAGTCTGCCTTTCCTCAGAAGTAATAACATTTTTTATGTTTTTCCCTTAGCACTGACTTTATGGCAACGTAACCATATATTAATATAGGGTTTAAGATTAGTAATAATTTACAACTTGTAATACAGGGATTAGTACTGCGCCCTCTTCAATGACATTCCAGCTACCTGTGGGTCAGTTTTAATGGGCCTGAACATTAGCAGGACACATGTCTTAAATCCAAAACTTTTCATTAGGGGTGGAATTGATCTCACCCAACTTTAGCTGTATAAAAGGGCATTAACTGGATAGATTCCCAGTTTATTCATCAGCAAACATCGTATTCAGTATCTGATTCATTCCACTGTGAGATAAATCAATCACGGGAGGTGCAAATCTCAGTGATTCTCTCCAAAAAAGCAACAAGATCTGAATTTTTGATATCACTGAGAGAATCTTGTCATCCTGGAAATGCTTCTGAGTAAAAACCACAGGTCTACAGTGCTTTTGTAGATCAGCTTTGAGACAAAGATCCCAATGCACAGAAACCACTTCCTCAGAAGGCCTGTCTGACAGTTCCTTCTCCTGTTGCACCTACCCTTAAACCTATCATAGCTTAAGTAACATTCAACTTCCAGATTTGCTGCAGTTAAAAGCACTCCAACATAGGGCATGAAGTTCTTTTCTGCTGGACTTGGGTTGAGTGTGAAATAAGTTTTGTCCAGAATGCAATCTCATTTTCATACAAGACTGCTTGTCTGGTGCTAAGGAATAAAACAAATTGGTAAAGATTCTAAGGTGAAGGTTTAATATCCTATTCACAATATAAGGCAGAACAGAATGTTTAAAAATTTTATTTACAGACTGGGAGATCTGCTTTTCTATCAGTATACAGAAGATGTGTATTAGCATAAAAATATAAAAACCTTCATCATGATGTAATGGATTTTTAAATAATTATCTTAAAATAATTATTCAATTTTTATGAAATTTTATTTAAAATATATATTTTACAGAAAAGCAAAAAGGAAAAAAATAAAAAAACCACCCTGAGGAGTTTCAGCTGCAGACAACGAAAAACATTCCAACAATTAAAATCTTGTACATGGATTTTTGAATACAAGAAGCAAACCAACAGGCAAAAGTTGTAAGTAGATGCTAGTCAAAACGTATTCAGAGAGGAGGCCTTCTGAATGACTCAGTAGAAAGAGCAATGGTTTTCTTATCTAGGCTTATGCTCTCAAAATATTGACTGTGGACATATATAATCCAGACAAACTTCACTATCAGAACTCCTTTAACTATGGAAAATTTGGGGGTTTTAAAGTCAGTGTCTTCTAATACCAAAACGCATTTAAAAAAAAATTATGGAAAATAACTGGAAAAACCGTTACTCACAGATCAAGACTTGAACATGTTTGTTTATATTTAAGCGCTTGAATAGTTGAATTTACAACACATGAGTATGTTTTTATCCCTGTCTTATAAAAACATACACTAGAAACAATGGGAAGCCATAATCATGGCAGAAGATATGACGCTGGTGTTTTCAGATGAAATTTTTTGAGCACTGAGATGCTTCTCCAGCAGCATCAGCCTCAAACCTACAAGAAAAATGCTAACAACACCCGTCAGTGTTTCCCAACTTTCAGATTTACTTAGGAACATACTTTTAGTGAACTAACTGCTTCTCAGTATTTACTGTTGAGGTATGTTGCTACTGGAACTGTTTTAGAAAGTAAATCCTGACTATGAGATCAGCAAATGGGAGATCATCTTGCAAAAATTCTTGTAACATAAATATGCCCTTTAACTGACTTTTGCTTTAATACCGACAACCAACATAGTATAGACCAAGCCAAAGGAAGAGAAAATCCACAGGATATACCATAAACCAACTGTAACAACCATCATTTCTGATGAAAACCAATTTTCTTATAATCAGCTCAATTTGTAATCTGACTAGAAGGTCCTCTCTTCTGTCCTACCAACCCACATGCAAACCACTCTCTGTAATAACTGATCCATCATCTGCTGTCACTTGTATGTGGGTTTTTTTTACATATTACCAGGATTTACTTCAAAAAGTTAAACTTATAGTTTTTGGAAAGGAATATAATATTTTTGATTCAGAACCATTCCCTCCTATTAACCTTGTTTCTAAAACAAATTGAGTTTTATTTACTGATGTCTGGAATAATTTCAATGACTCATAAATTGTTATCTAAGATACTATCTTTAAGGAAAATCTGGCTGTGTTCTTTTCATGCTTGTGTATTTTGTGCTTAGAGTACATGTGAAGTTGCCAAACTGAAAGGCACAGTGGGGAGGCAGTGAAATCCATTCTGAAACCCTGTCAGACAGAGAGACATTCCAGCAACTCTTCAATCTCCACTGTCATAAATCAGAAAACATTTTTAAGACTCAAGATCTGAAAATTCATAGTAGGTAACCTTTCAAAGGTGGTGAGAAATTGAATGATGGGCCTCTTCAATGATGGCCTGTCTCACGACTCTTGCGATAATCCATTGGCTACGCGGGAAAGAAGTTTTAGCAACAGAATTAACAAACTCCACAGAAGTACTGATGAAGCTCTGTTTGCTTTTGTTTCCTATACTTTTTTGAGGTATATCACTTAGGAGCTAGTTCTCTTCCCAGGTCATGTTGTTGAAAGAGTTCACTGACAGTCTCTAGAATTACATCTGCAGGTTTTTTGGTTTTAAAAGAAAACTGCCCTTCAGCCTTCTTTGTATCTAAAGCCAACTCTAGGTTGCTGAAGTGGGATGCTCACTTTACTTGGGTAAGAGAATATTCAGCTTATTTTGTTAGTGAGTGAGGAAGGCATGAAACAAGTTTTTCTAGAGGGTATCCCCCACATACTTGCTTAGCATCAGTACTCAGGTTACTTCAGACTTCTGAATTATTCATACCATTATCAGGGTGTAATCAATCTCTTCCCTCCAGAACTGCCTGCTGGATGTCTTCCTTCCCTTCAGAACATTAATGTGACAGCTCTGTATTACTGAGAATGAAGAACGTGCACTGAAGAGAAGTTATCACACAGAAAGGCTCACTAGAACAGA
Organism: Dicaeum eximium; assembly: GCA_013396995.1. Taxonomy (NCBI): domain Eukaryota; kingdom Metazoa; phylum Chordata; class Aves; order Passeriformes; family Dicaeidae; genus Dicaeum; species Dicaeum eximium. Next base: position 264,706 of record VWZP01006535.1, on the reverse strand, counting down.
GAACCTGACGTTTCAATTTGCTTCTTAAAATATACGGTATAAAAATTACAGAAGTCACTGGAGGATGGGTTTTGATAGTTCTCCCGACCTTCAAAATGTAAAGATTTTTTTTAAGCCTTCAAAGTGACAGAAAGCTTCTGCACTAAAATACATACTAGTAGTAATTAAGGCTCTCTTTTTCTTTCAGGGCTGTATGTCAAGAGACCTTGAAACCCAGCAATGCTCATCTACGTAGCTCAGACATGGTTAGCTTTGTAGAGCACAGGGGGCTCTGCAGTGCACATTGATGCTCTAATCTGGAACCATGTAAAGCACTTCTTCATTGCAGAGCTCACATTTTCACTCAGACTGAAACAAGTCACGGCCCGTATGTTCCAGGCCACGTGGCTACATGCTGGGCTGGTTGTCTCACCTGAAGGGCCACCTGTGGCTAGACTGCTAACATGAGGGCACCTGATTCTCAGGATGCAACCTTTGAGCTGATAAAGCAACCCAAGGGCAAAACAGATGCTGTACTTCCAAGGCAGCACCACCCCTGACATCACAGGCTCACTTTGGCAAATAGGAAGATTAGCATGTTCCATGCTTCCCTAACAGTTTGGATGAATATGGTAAAATCTACATTACTTAAAAGTTTTCTTCTATTTCAGAGAGCTTATAAGGACAAATGAGCTAGCTGACATGATTTATGTTTTGGCCTCATATATTTGTTTTACCTTCTGTCTTTATTTGTAGGTAGAATTCAGCTTAGCACCTAGAGACAGAAGACTTCTGGACTGGTAGTTCTTAAAAAAAGGCAAGAAAAATAATTGGCTGAGCTCAAAGGAAGATGAAACAGTCAGAGCTCAGTTCAGCTTACTGTATAAAAGAGAAGGATCACACAGTAACAGTTGAGGACTTCCACTCTCTCAGTAAGGCCACTAACAATATTTCTTTATTAATAATAATTATGATAATATTTATGAATTTCTGAGGTTTTTTAAACACAGTTTTATTTTGCTTGTAAAAAAAGATTTAACATTCTTTTTCTTTAGAGAAGTAAGCTACAGTGAGATACCTGCTCTCAAACCTAAGGATCAGTAGTGTTCAAAGTGTTGCTGGGTGTACATGTGGTTCTTCCTATGTCCCCATAGGCATAAACAGACTTACCAAAACTAGTACTGACACATTCCTGATGTCATCATGACATTAATTAAACCTCTAGACTGGAATGGAATTAAAACTCTACACTTTTTCTTCTAGGTCTCAGACAGTTCTCAAAAAGTTCAGTTTACTCAAACTTTAATATTTTCTCTGTCCTCATCTGCAGAAACAGAATTAAAAGTCCCCTCTGCAATAGCCACTGGAACTTCTGTGGAAGATGCACATATTGAAATAATTATAGTAACTCCTATGCTTGCAAGAAGCTATTGAAAGAGGAAGCAACTGATATATAGCAGTATAATATTCACTTGTTGTCCACAGTAAACATGGGGCAAGCCTTCACCATTAAAATGCAATCACTTTGTTTATTCACACCAGGCACCTGAACCCAAGTTCTGCAATGAGTTATACTAATGTAAATTTAAAGTGACCTCCATATAAGTGCAGTTAATAAAAATTCACAAAAATGAAACTGAAGGTGAAACTTATCTGGCCAAACTGCTTTGTTTAGCTTCTTTAGAGTTCTGTCTGTCCCCCCAGATCTTTTACTAGGTGTGACCTGACTGGAAAAATCCCATGAAAATGCTGTCAAGGATGTAAATAAAGCATGTGGAAGAGATGAACTCTTAAATGGTTATACATGCCAACACACTGGGTTTTCATCCAATTTGGAATAAGACCTAATATTCAGAAACTGCACTTTATTTTGTGTTATCACAGAATCAACTCTACTGGAGCAATAACCTTTTTAACCAAGAAATTTGATTTAAGCTCAGGAAAAAAATTGCTAGGGAAGGCACCTCATCTGCCTGGAGAATATGTCAAGAAGAGACAATTATTTCAGGGGTTCCTGTACCTTCTCTTTGACAGATGGTGACTCACCACCTCCTTGAACAACTTATTCCAGTGCCTAACCATTCTTTCAGTAAAAATTTCTACTATCTAGCCTGGCATTACTTGAGGCTGTTCACTCTTGTTCTTTCACTTGAAATGTGACAGAAGAGACTGATCCCCACCTTTTTACAACCTCCTTTCAGGTAATTGTAGAGAGCAATGTCATTCTTGTACTGAATGACAAAACTGAACATAGAATTTGGGGTGTGGCAGAAAAACTTGGAATGCCACAATATTCCTTCTCCTTTTTCTTCTGTTTTGGTCCTCACCCTGGAGTGGTTCACACAATATTCCTTTTTTTATCCCTTTTATTCAAAGCCTAGATATCTGCAGTAAAAAAAAATTTTGAAAAATAGTGTCTTCTTCATTGACCCATATGCTGACTAGTACAATCTCATTTGTCTCATGTGTTTAGGGAGACAAAGAATTAGAATCTCTATTGCATAAAGTAGGATGATTAAGGGATTTGGAAGAAATCTGAAAAACCATATATTTTGGTTTGTTCCAAACTAAATGTTTGTTCCAAACAGTAGTCATTGTGTGTAGTTTAGTGCAAACTTTTCCAATCTCATCAGAATAAGTGAACCATAAGATGTTCACGTTTAGAAGTGAATGGAGAAAATGGAAATACAAAAAAAAAAAAAATCATCAGTAAACTTAGCTCTCTCTTTGTTCATTTATTGGCCTTTATTCCATCCCAGTTATGTTAAAAATGTTCCATTTAATCTTGAACATGCAAAATGAAAGCTGTCAACCTGACAATACTCGTTCTGCATTTCCTACAGACTCAAGTTTGTGCTAACAATAGCCAAAGGCCAGTAATAGATCCACATCAGCCTCTCTCTTTAGGCACATAACTAATCCCACTGGAACAAGTACATCTACTTGCATATTTAATGCCTGGTTTGTCAGATTACCTCCAGTACATGGCACTCATCTTTTATCATGTGCTAACTGAAGGAATATGCATGCCACCTTAACTTTACCTAGATTATAATATTAGTTTGATGAACTTCAAAAAAACTGGCATTCTGCTGTGAGCAGAATGAAAAAGATATAGGACCATTAGTGAAGACACCCACTTTCATAAGGCAATATATGAAATGTCTAAATTTAAAAATCTGTCTCTTTGTTTGATCTCTGAGTCTAATTATCGTGCCTACCACAAGCCCGGGAGAAGTATCTGGCTTTGTTGTTTAATAGGTCTCCTGACATCTTAGCATTCTAGACGTAGAAAAAGTGCATTGAAAACATATACAAGTTATTTGAAGTCAGTTCAAGCTAAATAGTGTCCCAATGAGTTGTTTTTGTTTGAGTTTTGAACTACATATGTATTCAAATTAAATAGCTCTAGCATCCATGCACAGGACTTCCCTTGTCTAACTCAAAGCCCCTGGGCTTCCAAAGTTGGCTCTTTGAAGGAAAACTCTCGCATATCTGCCCTTCGGAGTTTTGTTGTGGACTCTGGGTTTCTCTGAGCTATGCCAAATTCTAGAATTAAGCCAGGAATTTTTTTACTTCCTAGATGAAGCAGACAATGTCTCACAGGTTCTTTGAATAGGGAACTGAAAATTTCACAATTGTCTGAGTCAGTTGGCAAAGGGATTCTGCCCAAACCTGTGAGAGTCCATGCATGCACAGGTAACCTGGAACTCTTTAGGTGAGCTATGACTACTCTGTGAGCTGGTCTCCACTGCCAGTGCTGTTCAACCTGCCAGAAGCTCCTGCTTTGAGGAACTGAGATACAGTAGTGAACAAGTTGCAATGTGTTTTGTGTAAAGCTGTTCCAACTTGTTCACAAACTGTAGGAGAACAGCTTTTTAGGATTCACATGTCTTCTGAACCAGTTCAAACATGAATCCTTAGTGTGCTTTTAAAATGTATTTTCATAAAATAGTGTGGTATTATGCTACCACATAATGTGTTGGAAACAAAATTTTTCTATGAGGAAGGCTTTTGCTTATCCACCCTAGAACATGATAATGAATCTGAATGTTTGGGTCACAATGTTTGGGTTAGAATTGCAACAGTAACCTATAACAGACGAATAATTCTGAAGACAGAATTATTTTTACATCATTGCTTCGGCATGTTTTTACAGTGTTTTTACAGCATTGCTTCAGCATGACTCAAAAGGTAAAATAGAAACCAGCCATACAGCAGCAGTTCATTGGAGTCTATTGGCCTGAATTAAGACAGCAGAGAACATAGACCTCCAGGAGGTCCTGGGCCAAGACACCCAGAAGCTAACCAGCTTGCCATCTGTAACCCTGCATTCTGAGCTCTTCTATCCCTGATTTATCTAATTGCATGCTATATATAGACTATATACTAAAGAACAATACAAGACTGTATATCAATCATATCCCCTCATAGAAATATGGTGCTCTGTAGAGGAAAGGAATTGTCCATTGCCACCTGCATGAATAAAACACTATGAGAAGCAGTTGCTGAATCACATGATGTTCAGAAAATATTATGTGAAGAAACTGCACATGCTGTTCTTTTATAACTCTGTTTATAGGTAGGAAAAAAATTTAATGGAATTTTAAGTTAGCAGAACAGGATAACATTTCCAGAAAAGTGTTAGTCTTTTTCTTAACTCCTTGTTTGTTGATAAATTTAATCACTAAGTAATCACCTATAACTAGGATTGCGAACAGCCTGCAGTAAGTACCAAAGACTTCAAGGTCCCACCTTTCTGAGCAAAAGCATGGTCCAGACAAGGTGACCCAGAACTTTGTCTGGATGAATCTTAAAAGTGTTCAATGTTGAGGAATCCACAATTTCCTTAGGGAGATTATTCCAATGGTTGGTTTTTCTCACTGTGAAAAAATTTCTCTCGTGTCTAATCGGAATCACCCCAGAAGTAACTTGTACCCATTGCTCCTCATCTTTTCTCTGTGACTCCTCATAAAAAGGGAATCTCCTTCTTCTTTGTAGCCATCCTTTGAATATGGGAACATGGTGATAAGGGTTCCCATAAACTTTCTTTTCTCAGCCTTTTCATTCTCAAGCTAGAAAAGCTAGATATAGTGTATATCAACATCAGAAGTTAGGAAGACTTTCGTGCTCCTCAGGGCACTCAAAAGCCATGTCCTACTTTTCCAAGCCTCTGCAGTCAGCAAGCTTGTCCATGGTCAAATAGACATCAAGCAGGATGCTCTGTGGAATCTGCAGAAGGGAAACACACGCCCATGTGCTCCTCAGGGAGCAACCCAGGGTTCAAGGTTACTGGGAAGGGACAGTCATTTGTGGGCTGAGAGGCAGAATTTGCTGAAAATGGTTCATCTCGGGTCAGTTAAAGTCTTAGCCTGGTGTTGAGCTGAAGCTCCCAGGGGAGCAGAGAAGCAGAGTCCTGAGCCAAGCCATAATTCACTGTGCGGAAAGTCAAACAGTGGACTAGCTCGAGTTAGATAATGTGAACCCCTTTTAATGACCTGCCCATATGTTGCTGCATAGATCATCTATTATTAAGTAAATGTGCTCTCTGGGATTTGAGCTCCAAAACAACACCAGGTAGCTATTTATTAATGAAGGGAAGTCGTACAGTAACTTTACCAAAGTTAGGTCATATAAGGTAAAATCCATGAACAATTTGCTATTTAGATAATAGTGGAGTGAAATGCTGTTACTTTTACTATATGTGGAAGAGATGTGCTCAAAAAATTAATTTAGAATCAGGAATAACAGGACATAGCTGCTACAGGATAAGAGTAGTAGAAGAAAAGCACCACCCACTTCTGAAAAGCATACTGTAGCTCTTTTGGTCTTCCTCAGCATTGTAAGGAGGAATCTAAGCATTAACACTGTTCCAGCTTTGCTGTTCAAGGATCTGTGTTGCCAAATACAGGCACAGGATTTTAAAAAGTAAAAGTAAAAGGATTTCAAAAATTCATAAGTCCTTGCAAAGGGATTGCCTGCAAAGCATATCTCAGTCTACAACTCTGGGACACTTTCAGACAACTGCAAACTCAGGTTAGTGCTCAAGGTAGCTGAAAGTAAGCACTTGAAGGCAACTCAGACTTTTAAACCGTGTATCAGATGACATGAATTAAACCTAATTTACTACCAGATAACTGAAAAGTGAGCTGAGATTAAACACAAGCCTTCATTTTCATTAAAATTCCTATGAACTCAACAGCACTGCTCTTCCAGTGAGACTGTTCCAAGTGAACCAGTACCAGAAGCTGCTGGAGAGCAGCATGTGGTGGTTGTGGCTGCTTTTGAATTTGGATACCTCCATCCTGTGTATTAGAGCTGAGTGCTCATGCCTGGGCTGTGTGAACAGTCCTGTCCTTGCAGAATTTCTTCATCTTGCTATGGAAAGCCACAAACACCCAATACAGACTGAGAGTTCCAGGTCGAGCACAAAGCCTAGCAGATTCTTTGGGATTCTCTGTCAGCCGAGCAGGTTCCCCTGAGCACATTGCATACTGACCTCCCTTTGGTTGGCCACAGGACAGTATCTGAAGTCAAACATCTCCCTACATCCTGGCTGTTGCACAGGAGTCATCTAGACCAAGAAAAAGCACAAAGGCTGCTCATGCATGACTGCAGCTTTTTAAAAAGCTGGATAATTAATCTTGGTGAAAGTTGGTGAGAGAAGTGAGCTGGCGTTGGCCCTGCTATCGACTGCCATGGAACAGAAACAGGCACTGAGACAGAGAGAGAATGCCACCATTTGTTAAACCATTTGTTAAACCCCAGCTGCCCAAAGTTGATCTTACCCTCTCCAACCCAGCTTGGCTGTCTGCCACAGAAGCTGGTGGAATGTTGGAAGACAGAAGGGCTTTTCCTGTGACAGAAATCTCCGTCTCTCCACCACTGATAGGAACAGCAAGTCTAGAGGGTGGTGCAGGTCTCCTACAGCTTGATGATTCTGCCTGAGCTTGGTTTCTTTTTCTGAAAATCCTGTCAGAAAAATTTCTACCAGAAAATTTCTGATAATCCTATCCTGTTCAGACAATTCCTGTCAGCAGGAGTGGCCTCCCACTGAGGTCAAAGGAACATTGGAGACAAGTGATGAACTGAGCACAGCCCCCATTCCCTGTCCTCCTGCTCCACTCAGGAGAAGGAGTTAGAGAATTCAGGAGTAAAACCTGGCAAGAAAGGAGATGTAAGGGAAAAGGAGTTTTAAGATTTAGTTTTTATTTCTCATTATCCTGCTCTGATTTAATTTGATTGGTAATAAATTCAACTAATTTCCCTCAATCAAGTCTGTTTCCCTGTGACAGTAAGTGGGAGTGATGTCCCCTTGTTCTTATCTTGACCATAAACCTTTCGTAATATCTTCTCTGCCCTAGTCATCTGGCAGAGTGACTTTGATGGTCATGTGGCATCTAGTCAGGGTCAACCCACCACACATCTGTTTTCCTGTCCCAGGAGAGCTCCTAAACTCTTCCCACTGCATGACACCCAAAAATTATCACTGACCCTTCCCAATCCTCAGCACCAGCTGTGTTATTGGCAGGATCCAAATACACGTTTGGATGGCCACCGAAAATTCCTTTGTAATTTAGAAATACACAAACCAACTTTAAATGGAGTTTAAAGTAGTAATACTAAGGGTTTTGTGACTACTGACAGGGTAAGGCTCTTTTTGGGTAAACCTAGTTCTGCTGTGTAAAACTATACTGCAGACACAGCACAACTTTTGTGCAGTTTCTCTGACAGCAATTGTAACTTTCCATTCCCTTTTGCACTACTTCTGATGGCTGCTCAATTCCTACCTCAAAGGGAAACATTCCTGCAAAGCAATGTTATAGTAACACAGTGCTGATGTAAGAGCGAAGAAACATCTCCATTGCTAATAAAACACCTTCTTTACTCATGCCAGTGCTTTCTTATGTCTGGAGGAACAGAAAAAGAAAAATCCTCACACATGGGCTCATGGCAGAAGCACCTGAGAAGAGAACCCTTATTTTAGACCCTGCACTGAATTCAAGGCCCTTCTTAACCTCCTGTTGCTGCTGCCAGTAAAGGGTGCTGGCATGTCCACCAGTCGTACAGACATCATAGCCAAAAGGTTAAAATATTTTTTTCATCTTTACTGTGAACCATCCTCATCGGATAGGTTCCCACACCATCAATAGGGAGACAGCTACCTTTAGAAATCTCACAGCATCCTTGAAGATTAAACAGGTGGTCTAACTACTGACAGAAATAAGATTAGTCCTCTTATAGCAACTGAAGCAGAGAGGACTCCCGTGTTTGCTATCTTTTGTCCTGACTTGGATGTGAAACGAAGGCTGGGAAGAGAAGAGGTTCCTGGAGCAGATTTTACCACAGTCTGTGTTGATGTATTGCTGGTAACAGTCCTGCTCCAGTCACAGCAGAAGGGAGGTTTCTATCAAGCAGGTTTGGGTATGTGCAGTGTACAGGTGTTTATCTTGCCTTGTACTCAGTGGGGAGTGAATGATTCACTTTGACTCAATGTTTTTTCAGTCATTGAAGAGAGGTGCTGTGTATTTCCCTTCTTTGCCAAAGACCAATGTTTAAGAGCTGTTATGGAACAGTTTGTACCTTGCCTGGAGATTGTGAGATATTAAAGGAGAGAGAGGGTGTAACCCAGTACTTCACAATGTAGATATACGATGTAGAAGTGCTGTCACTACACTGGCTGCCAGCCCAAAGTAATAAGATGGAAATTTGAAAAATTAAGATCAAAGTCCAAAGTTCTTATTCATAATGCCAGAAAGCTGAGGGTACTTCAAAACCCCCCATTCTGCAGTTCATCATACAGAAAACAGAACACAGAGAATCTGCTTATAGTTGTACCATGATAATCCATCCATTTATCCTAAATATAAGTCCTAGATCCAGCTGAGAGTGGCAGAAAATAGATAGAATTTTATATTACATTATGTTTCTATTATTCAGGGAGAATTTAACCATACCTCTGGGCCTATCAAAATGTTCTACTCCTTCTGCAGCCTGTGCTGCATACCAGCCCCAATTCTTCTCAAACACACCTTTTCATTCAAAGGTTATGCCACACAGCTGTGGAAGATCATTATTTTCAAACTTCATTTCTGTTATTTTAAAAGCAGTCCCTGATGCCCTCAGAAAGGGAGATAAAGGTTATAAAGAATAAGTATTTGAAAAAAAAGTTAAAATATTTTACTTCACCACACAAAGTAAACAACCTGGAAAATACATTGAATTTTTACTAAATACCAGGTTTTACTCAGGGGAAATCTATGGGGAAAAACAAGGGAAAACATGCTCTCCTGCCATTCTGTTTCTCCCAGTAAATCAACATTAGCATTTATAAAGACAGAAGAGACCAAATGCTAATAATTCTGCCTTCATTTGACATGAAAATTAACTCCATTCACAGGAAGATTCTTACCCATTTTCATACAGATTGCCAGTGCTCACAAGTGTAAACTAAGCCCTAAACCAAACTTTCCCTGGAGAAATATCTTCAATCTGAAAGTGCAGCAGCCACGGTGGGTTCAGTCTGTTTCACCACAGGATCACTTCATTGTTCCCTTGAAGAGCACATGATTGTCATGTATGGATAGCATTAGCCCACTCCAAATTGTGCAGCTGCTTCTGTACTCTTCTGCTGGGCAGATGTTCTCATGGGGCTGTTACGGTGTGCTGTTCACAGTGTTGGTGCTCTGAACAAAAAGGCTCAGCAGATGTTGTGCTCTTCTCCCACAAGTATCAAGAGGTTTGCTGGAAAGGACAACTGTACTCTGCAACCCACTCTGTAGACCTTTTGCTAACTACCTTAAAAACCCTGATTTTTTTAAAGAGTAGTTTATGAAGCCACAGTGTCCTTGAAGGGATTATGTCTAAGTTCCATAAAACGTGTAACACTTACCATACATTAAGACATTGAACAAAATATTCAACCTTAGTCTAGCTGTCTATTTGAGGAACAGCTGCTACAATGAACTGTGAAATACAGAGCTAACAACAGCTCCAGATTTAAACATTACACGTTGGCAGTGTAGTTATCCTGTTTAAAAAAAACTTGAATTACAGATATGTTAACTTAAATCACCAAAATCAAGACTTCCTCCAGCAACACTGTGTCAGAATCAGATACTGGTCACTTCAATAGCTTCTTTATAATATGCAAGGCCTGCAATATGTTTTTATTAGCTTGGCAGTGTTACAGGAATTAAATTATAGAATAAATTGTCGAATCCATGACATGCAATCTCTGTTCAAGAGTGAAATTGCTTATACTACAAAAGCCAAGCCTTCCATAAGCAGGGGCTACTAACTACGCCTTGTTTATTTGTATCATTTTCATATGAAATTGCAGATGTGTTTTACTGCTGCTGTGCTGATACAATAAAAAGTGATGCTAAATATCCTGATTATATCCCCCTCAATACTATACACTTTGCATGCCTCTGAGAAGGAAGAAAATAAGGGACTGCTGCTGTCAATTACAAAAATCAGTGCGCAGACACTGGAACGGGACCTGATTCAGACTAACATGGTGGCAATTTTTGAGATTGTCACCATGTTTCCCTGTGCAAAGCAGTATTGTGCTTCGTACAATAGTGCAACTGAAGCACCAGACTGAAAGAGCCTTGCCCTTTGTGCAGCCCCCTCACTTCCAGATGGAGCACATGGTCTTTTCCTTCATAGCTCTGCACCCACACAGCAGAGGATTGTCAGGGAAGGCCAGAAGAAATGAGCTGCCCCCATGGTGCTTTCACTCTTGCAGCATGATATTTGTATTGATCTCAAGTGTTTATTTCACATACAAAGCTTTGACTGCAGCCTGCAGAAGGCTTTGATTTTGTTAATTTGGCTTAATTTATCTACTCAATTCTCCTTTTCCTTTGATTCGACCGTCTGTAGCCTGGCATTTAAATGTTCATTTTTCTGTCAGTGTATTTTGGTTGCATGTTTGTAAATAAATATTCTCACTACAGTAACTGAACAGAATAGTTTTTCATCATCAAGACTTTCACACAGAGCAGGGCATCTAGCAAAACAGGGTTCTGACTTCCATAGATCTGGAGTTACAGAGTTTTTAGAAATCAGCGAGGATAATACCAACACCACCACAACCCCCAGCGTAATGACCCACATTACACTGGCTAGTGAGGAACTTGTAAACTTGTTGACAGTAAAATATCATTTCTGGAAACACAACCTGCTAACCTCAGAAAAGGGATAGCTTGAAGACTACCTCTTTGCTCTGCCTAAAAATGTTTTACGAACTGATTATTTTTTCTTTCCTGGCAAGAGATATCTCTAAGAATGTTATGTCTGAGATAAAGTCAGCAGACCTGGGATGCAAATCCAAACACAATTCTCCTTTTCTCTTCCACACCAGGCTTTTTTTTTCTTTAGCCCGCATAAAATTATAGGGTTTTAATGTCAGGAGAATTCTGAATTCTTTTTAATGAAACAGGGAGTTGAGTCCTTTAAACCAGTTTGTAATCAAAAATTTACAAGTTAAAGGTCAGCAGGAAAAGGAATTATATATAATAGAACCATAAAAATACACCTCCCTGTTGCTGTAGTGACAAGACAAACAAAAAATGAGGCATGGAGAAACACTTTCAGACTGAGAATTTTTTTTCTGTCCAAAGTACACAGAGGAGGTTATTTGGCAGCTGTCTTATCACTGGGGTGCTCTGAGTGGGATGGGAGCCTGAGCAGCCTCTACTCACTGTGGCCACACAAAAAACAAATTACTGCAGCCAGCAGCCTCAGATTCTTACAGTCACAAGCAACAGCTGCAGGTAGCTGGGGGATGAAATCTGTGCACAATAGAGAATTAGTTTGCATTTTGAGATGTAAAAACAAGGAAAAAGGAAGCTAAGATGGTGTGCTGCACCAGATTGCCTTGCAATCAAAATGGTTCATCTGGTGTAAACATCTCTGGGAAATGAAATTTCCCTGTTGTCTCTATTTATTTGATTATTTTTTAAATACTTTTAAAAAAACGTAATTATCAGAGATGACATTTTGCCTAGTTTGAAACAAATGCACCTATGATAAAGACAGTGTGCAAGTCAGATTTCATTGTTTGCTTATCGGCCTGACTGATTGCTAGAGACTTTATAGTCAGTAAGCTGACCTTGATGACTTAATAAAAATACTAGTCATGTGATCTGTTATCATTTGTCCAGGAAAATCATACTGAAATTAAATGTTGTCATTTTCTTGCATGCAAACTATTCTAAAATGATTTTATTTTTATTTCTTTATTTCTGATTTTTCACTTTCAGAAGAATTGTCATGGCATGCTTGCCTTACTCTGGGACAGATGTGATTAAAAATCTTTTAAGAATAACTAGCCTTCAGTTACATCTGATATAATTTTAAAGAAAGTTTGATTTAAACAGAAAAAAACATGTAAATCATCCTGGCTCAAAAATTAAAACTGAAAGGAACTAGCAAATTTATGATAGCGAAAATATGTCTAACAAGTAGGATTTGTTTGTTAAACCTTTGTCTCTGATTTAACAAACATAAAAAGTTTAGGATTCATGCATGCTAACAATGTTCTTCCATTCAGCAAAAAACTATAATTAAGATATTTCAGGTCTTCACAAATCTTCATATTTCCACATATGCTGTTCATTTTTTCAAAAGTACAAGAGACTCCTTCTATTATCAGAGCTTGAGAAGAAAAATGCACAGTATGGTATATTTTGCACAATTAATGTGTAAAAAATGCACATAAAATGTAAAGGTATTGAGGAAGTAGGTGAACTTTATATGTAAACTTTTCCAAAATTACATTATGAAAACCTTGAAATTGCTCATTCTTCTTTTCTTTCATCTCTATAATATTGCTGTTCTAATGTTTAATTGACAATTGCTATTTTAAAAAAAAAAACAAGGCAACAGATCTCAGAAATACAGGCATTGAATTGTCTGTTTCTAAACACTAATGTGAAAGAGGACTACTGAGAAATAGCATTTCAAAAATTTAAACCCTCATAAATTTAAATATAATTTTTAGCATGCTCTATGTTACAGAGACATTTAGTGTCCTGTAATCCTTTCCAAACATTTTTACAATTCAGCCTAGGCAAATTTAAAAGCATACTTTATCTATCAGACATCTTAAAAAAATTATGGAGAGATAGAAATGAGCTATAAAAACAAATTGGAAAAATTCAAGCATTCTGGTCTCTCAGCTCACAGCGGATTATGGTGCCAAACAGACCGAACAAAATGAGTGAGGTGGAGAAGTCTAAAGCATTCATAGAGCTGCAGGGGAAAACCCCAAATGAAAACAAATGAAACAATGTAGAGGGGCATGCCACTGATCTGGGGGTAGAACATGTAGCATGGAGAAAAAATACCCACCTGCACCTTGCCAGTGTGTGCAGCTGGTCAGGGGCTAGCAGAATGCACATCCACAGCCAGCATGTGCAACAGCAGCTTGTCTGCTTGACATTTCGTGGGGATCTTGCCCCGCTTTCTTGCTTCCCTTTCCTTCACTTGTGGGCAGATGTAGTGCTTTTCATCCTCCTCATTCTTTTCTACCCCTGCATGTGTCTTCTTCTCCAGACCATCGCTTCCCACACTCCATGGTCAAAACACTTTGGAGGGCTTTTGTCCCTTGAAGGCCCAGGTGTGTTCATTATATTTATACTTTATTATATCCTCAATGCTGATCTGTTGACAGCCTTAGAAGTAGCTGTCCTAAAGTCTTGTCTATGCAACAGACCATGTTCTCTTTAAGTGTTTGCTTTGGTGCTCACTGGAATAGGAAAGTCAGAGGTGGGACTCCAAGCAGCACTAAAAAACCATCTATTCTCTGACCTAAATCAGAGTGTACAAACGCCCAACGCAAAATTAGTAATTAAAGTACTGTCATTAAAGCACATTATTAAGCATTATGTTTTCCATAGAAGGTTTCTTTGTCAATGTTTACATGTGATGTTTTCCACGTGGTTAACAGCAAATCAATTTTGCAATTATGCATCAGCTTTCCGCAGAAAATCTGAAAAGGTTGTTGGATTTCAAACAGAAAGACAGTATAAAAAGAAAAACAAAACAAACAAACTTATGCGAGAAATTCAAACCAAATATTTATCTTTATATCTTATTTATTCACAAGCCCATGTATCACTGTTCTTATATATTATTTTTTCAGTCCAATCTATATGTCTGCTTTCCTATATATCAACAGTGTTTTTTCCTGAGCACAACTTACTCCAGAAATGCTTCCTCCTTTACACCAAGCCATATTTATGCTAACAAGAGCTGGTAAATCTTTCTGCAGAACCTCTCACCAACTTTCACTGGGTTTTTTTCAACTTTCTTATAAAATTATCAAGTCAAAATTAGTCAAAAGTTTCATAGCTGTCAAACAAATTTACAGGGGATGGCTATTG